>JACEFZ010025726.1:252500-297500 GCA_014155875.1 Cepaea nemoralis
CCCTAGTCTCTGGGTAGCGAGATCGGACGCCCGTGTGTATTGTTGGGCACGTAAAAAATCCCTTGGCAGTTGGAAATCGAAAAAGAGTAGCCTAACGGCGCTGCCGGGGCAAAATTTCGAGTTAAAAATCTACCCAAAGTATTTCAGGATCCTCGCCGATGCAACGGAGTTCGTGCATTGAGCTGAGTTTCTCCAGACTCAGGTTTGAGTTAGGAGGGAAACGGATCACTTATGGGTTAAACCGTGTGCCGTGATGTTGATCCAACGACTAAACTAAACTATTCATTTCCATCTCTCTGTTTTTTTCTTCGCCGTTACGTCCACACCTCACCCTTTGTTATTTGTTTCCTGCCTGTCTCATCCCTAAAGAACAAAGAACGAGATCACATCCACTCACATTATCACCCAACATTATCCGCATTCTTCAAAAGCACCGCCGTCTACACATGAGTGCACTTGAGTACACCTGAAACCCTGCCACCGGACCCAGGTACCGCCTTCCACTTAAGTCAGGCCTCAGAGGAGTTGCGCAGCATAGCTATGGTGTGAGACATACTCGATTCTAGGGATCACATGCACGTGCATTGTTGTGTATGCACACATCACACAGCCTGAACAGGACAGGTGTATGTGTGTGAGTACCCAAAGCGAGCACACTGTGAAGGTTATTCTGACGGATTCTGCTGTACTCGTCAAACTAGGTTGTGAGTTCCTTACGTGACAGCTGTAGAGCTGCTGGCAGCTGGGATGTATAACATGGATTCTGTGAATTGTTTGTATTCGACGTCGGAGTGAATAGTATATATAGTCTTATAATGTAACATGAAAATCCATTGACTAATTTTAGTTTCAATGTATTATGTACAGGGATCTATTGTAGCCTAGATAGTAGGCGCTCAACTGCTGTCACGGTGCTCATGGGTTCCAATCCGCATTGAAGCTGAAATTTAAATTGTGACCCAGTCTAAACCGAGTATCAAGAAATGTCGTAGGATGTAAATGCGATGCTATCACCCGATGAGTGCCGATTGGTCTTTACATTCGTGGTTACAGCACCATATGAACAATACGCTTTAATCTACGTAAAAGGGTTCTTTATTTATTTACTTATTTACTTTCTCACTTACTTACTTATTTACTTGTTTGCTTTCTCACTAACATACTTATTTACTTTCTTACTTACTTATTTACTTATTTACTTGTTTACTTTCTCACTTACTAACTTATTTACTCTCTTACTTACTTATTTACTTTACTTTCTTATTTACTTTCTTTACTTACTTATTTATTTACTTATTTATTTACTTACTTACTTACTTATATACTTAATTACTTATTTACTTTCTTACTTATATACTTATTTACTTAATTACTTTCCTACTTACTTACTTATATACTTACTTACTTTCTTACTTACTTACGTATTTACTTACTTACATATTTACTTACTTACACATTTACTTACTTACATATTTACTTATTTACTCATTTACTTTCTTACTTTCTTAATACTTACTTACTTATTTACTTACTTACTTATTCACTTTCTTACTTACTTACATATTTACTTACTTACATATTTACATACTTATTTATTTATTCACTTACTTATTTGCTTGCTTACTTACTTACATATTTACTTACTTACATATTTGCTTATTTATTTACTTACTTACATGTTTACTTACTTATTTTACTTTTTCTTACTTACTTACATATTTACTTACTTACATGTTTACTTACTTACATATTTACATACTTACTTATGTACTTTCTTACTTACTTACATATTTACTTACTAATTTACATACTTGTTTACTTTCTTACTTACTTATATATTTACTTACTTACATATTTACTTACTTACATATTTCTTACTTACTTACATATTTACTTACTTACTTACATATTTACTACCTTACATACATATTTACTCACTTACTTACATATTTACTTACTTACTTACATATTTACTTACTTACATATTTACTTACTTATATTTAATACTTACTTATTTACTTTCTTACTTACTTACATATTTACTTACTTATTTACTTACTTGTTTACTTTCTTACTTACTTACATATTTACTTACTTACTTACATATCTACTTACTTAATTACACATTTACTTACTTACATATTTACTTACTTACTTACATATTTACCTTACTTACTTATATATTTACTTACTTACTTACATATTTGCTTACTTACATATTACTTACTTACATATTTACATACTTACTTATTTACTTTCTTACTTACTTAAATATTTACTTATTTATGTACTTACTTGTTTACTTTCTTAGTTACTTAAATATTTACTTACTTACATATTTACTTACTTACTTACATATTTACTTACTTACTTACATATTTACTTACTTACATATTGACTTACTTACTTACATATTTACTTACTTACGTACATATTTACTTACATATTTACTTACTTACATATTTACTTACTTGCTTATATTTTTACTTACTTACTTACATATTTACTTACTTAATATTTACTTACTCACTTACATATTTTTTTACTTGCTTACATCTTTAATTACTTACTTACATATTTATTTACTTACTTACTTACTTACTTACATATTTACTTACTTACTTACATATTTACTTACTTACATATTTACTAACTTACTTACATATTTACTAACTTACTTATATATTTACTTACTTACATATTTACGTACTTACTTAGATATTTACTTACTTACTTACATATTTACTTACATACTTACATATTTACTTAATTCTTTACATATTTACTTTACTTACTTACATATTTACTTTACTTACTTACATATTCACTCACTTACATATTTACTTACTTACTTACATATTTGCTAACTTATTTAATTTCCCTCTCCGTGGCGAAAGTGTTACGGACATCGTTTGTAATCTCAGATACCTGCGTTCGAAACACAGCTGCGGAAGATTTGGCAGCAGACCAGACCGACTTGTGTTTCTGTTTTACGAAATGTTATGGGTGCCGGTCGTTCAGAACGCAATGACAAACAACTGAACGTAAACTTGCCAAGAGATCACAACAGCAAACAATGCTGGTAGGTGCTTATATTTTCCGCGAAGCTTGTCGTGTGGCAGAATAACCGTTGGGATACGAACTGTGAGATCGATTCATGTGGTAGATCGTGGTATAGTGAGGTGGGATGGCCAGTGTTATCCCTCCTTTCCGTCCTAGAGAATTACCACACAATTCTTAACATTGTTTGCAATGAGGGAATCAACGAAAACGGGAACCTAGAATCGGTAAGCTTTACTAGAAGATGATTAACAACATGGGCGTTTCGGCTAATGCCTTCATCAGCACACAAATAAGAAATATGCACTGATACACCATACAAAAGCTCAACAAAACAGATGTAACGTTTACTCATCTGTTTCCCTTCATGGAACTGACGCACGTGTAGCTCATCGCTTGGTGTTTAGTTGATTGGTTAGTTGCTTATCCGTTTTCAGGACGCAGCAGTCAACTCCAGCATTTATAACTGTTGGTGATTTCTTTGCAAGTTCACGTTCAGTAGTTTGCCGTTGTTTTCTGAACTTCACAAACAAATATATACGCACTCAAACATTAACACAGTAATATTTACACAAAGACACACTATGTATATATATATATATATATATATATATATATATATTATAAGATTATATATATATATCTATATATAAATTCTTATTAAAACAGACATTTCTATTCCCCGTGCAGTAAAACATCCAACACATGCATATTCCTATTACACTAAAACACCCAACACATATCTATTCCTATTACACTAAAACACCCAACACATTTCTTTTCCTATTATACTAAAACACCCAACACATTTCTATTCCGTTTACACTAAAACACCCAACACATGCATATTCCTATTACACTAAAACACCCAACATTTTTCAAACTCCATTGTAAAATTGTAAAGTGAGAGATGAAAGTAATCTCATCTCCCCTCCCCCAAGAAAAAAGAATAAAATAAAACTAGGACAACTAACTTTATGATGAAAATGTCCGCGTCGACGGAGAAAGCGGACAGTGGATATCATATTTATGGAGGTCTGTCTAGCATAGCGTGAAGCATTCTGGTCCCAGTCCGCCATTTCTGGAAAGCACGGGCTATAACTCTAGATTGAATGTCGTGCCTGGGTCTGGTTGACGTTTGCTGTTTATAAGACACCACACGCCCAATCTGTTAAATTGTTGGCCTCTCCCACCCAGCTAGTAGGAAATAAATAAATAGAAAACAGTTTGGTCAATATTCTTGCGTCTGGTTAGAAAACAGCGTGGTCAATATTGTTGCGTCTGGTCAACTGCGTGGTCAATATTCTTGTGTCTGGTTAGAAAACAGCGTGGTCAATATTCTTGAGTCTGGTTAGTCAACAGCGTGGTCGATACTCTTGCGTTTGGTTAACACCGTGGTCAATATTCTGGCGTCTGGTCAACAGCGTGTTCGATACGCTTGCGTTTAGTCAACACCGTGGTCAATATACTTGCATGTGGTAAACAGCGTGGTCAATATTCTGGCGTCTAGTCAACCAGGGGAGGATATGTGTTGTGTTTTACTGAACTGTTTCAGTGCCGAAGGATAATATATGTGACCTCCTATTTGGACACAAGGATTATATATCACCATACTAGGTCATCGTGTTATTTGGTTTATTTCTTGGTTAAAAGCTAATTGCATATTCTGTACAGGACGTAGCAATCAACCCCAGCATTATTTGGCTATTCGTGATTCTTGGGCATTTTTATGTTCAGTGGTTTGCCATTGCTTTCTGAATGACCGGCACTCATACTATTTCATTAACATGCCAGTGTAAAGCGGTATGCTACTACGAACTGCGTCCGTAAACCTTCACCGTAATCTCAATGCCCAATGAACGTAAATTTCGATTATAATACTTGTACAATTTCTATGTGGATAGGGCTTACATTGAGAACACCTGAGAATAGTCTATATAGGAAAGCTTTTGTCTGGAATGCTCAAGATAATCACATGGTGAAAGACATCACCCGTTGCATGCTGGACGCAGTTAAGGGTCAGCGACTGATAAGAGGGAAATCATGGATAGCTCAGGCGGAGGATACGATCAGACAGGTGTGCATCTTGGAGAACATTAGCACATTAGAGGAGTGGGTCAGAGTGCCAGCGGAGCAGTCATTCTTGTGCAGAGTTATAATCACATTGAGCTGGGAGTGCAGGGAGTGGCCATCAGGGGCCACGGAAGTGGAAATCCAGCAACTCATTCAGGATAATGCTCGCTCGGGTGATGTGATTATCTACACAGATGGGTCGGTGGTGAGAGGTAGGAGAAGTGCCTGGGGGTTCTTAGCAAAAGTTAATGGTCGTCGTTTGGTGCAGGAGAGCCTGGCGTATGATACCACAACATCTAGTTTAAGAATGGAGGTAGAGGCGGTCAGTGCAGTTTTCCGATGAATAGATAATACGATACACACACACACACACACACACACACACACACACACACACACACACATCGTGATTGTAACTGACTCAGAGAGCATGCTGATGAAGGTGAGGACAGTCAAGCTTCGGGCAGAGTGGCTTGCTTTGCTTCGGAGGACACGAGTGGCTAGCAACGCCTAGAACTTTTCTTCGGGGCATGCCGATATGCTGGGGATTGAACAGGCGGTCAGATTGGCTGGCTCTGCAAAACTTGGGGAAGTATTGATGCATAACAAGGCAGACGTGGTTGAGGCCTTGCGGGAGCACGTGTACACCTCGGAGGAGCAAATGGATCACCATGGTCTGGCAAGAATGCGACAGTGAGGGGTGACGAGGGGATCTGGCCGAAGCTCGACGCTTAGAGGAAAGGCGAGACGCACATATAATCAGATTGCTACTGGTACTATTGGTGTTGGAACTCTTCGCTGGCTGCTGAGGTTGGGGGCGGAGCGCTTATGGGAATGCCCCGAATGCTGTGATGTCGGTTCCTAAATCAATCAACCAATCAATGGTGAAAGAAACAACAGAAGACCTAGAAACACGCGGAGTAGGGTGGTAGATAATGAAATGAATAATATAGGGTGAATATGGACAGAGCTTTATGGAATAGCTAAGCATAGTTGGCCTTGAAGTAAGTTGGGTCAGGGGCTATGCCTACCTGGGGCGTACCGGGCTGATGATGATGATCAAGAAGAAGAAGAAGAAGAAGAAGAAGAAGAAGAAGAAGAAGAAGAAGAAGAGGAAGAGGAAGAAGAAGAAGAAGAAGAAGAAGAGAAGAAGAAGAAGAAGAAGAAGAAGAAGAAGAAGAGAAGAAGAGAGGAATTTTTCGAGAATTTTTTAGAGGTTGTTGCTGTCATTTACACGGATGGGTTGTCGTTCGAGGATTGAGAAATTTATGGGCCTTTACGGCTCAGGCCGGAGGGAAAATTGTGAAGGAAGAGTCTAGTGCTTTTGCTTTGACCACAAGTAGCCTGACTATGGAAGTCATGGCAGTAAGTAAAGCAATAACATGACTCGAGACATAGACATTCAATCGGGCATGTGTCCTTGGTGACTCAGTGAGTATGCCCAGGAAAATAGAGATCCGAAGAGAGTGGTTGCTGTCTCTGGAGCGGTCTCGGTTGGCAAACATTGGTTTCATTCTTGTGCCAGGGCATACAGATGTACAAGGAAATGAGCAGGCTGGCAGGTTTGCAGGTAGGGCTACTGTGGAAGGCAGACGAGCCATGTACCATGCAGACATTCTGAATGCTCTACGAGAAGTAAGTCGTTTACGAGAACCAAGCGATGACTGTGAGTCTACAGCTATGGTCAGGCTGCAAGAACAGCAAGTTAAAAGAGGTGTGGCGAAACAAGAACGATACGCAGGAAGCCAAAGATGATTAATAAACCACCACAAAACTGGTGTCGTGAGCCGCTACACGCTGCGGGATTTGCTAAGGAGGGGATCCGAGCTTATGGACTGAATAGTTCGATGTGCAATGAGGAGGATGATCTGTCGACTAACTAACTAACTAACTATATACACACACGATCACACACACACATACACACACACGATCACACACACACACACACACTTATACAACATACCCAGGCTCGCATATATATATATATATATATATATATATATATATATATATATATATATATATATAATATATATATATATATATATATATATATATATATATATATATATATATATATATATATATATATATATATATATATATATATGTATAGTACTTCCACCGTTTAAACTCAACACTATCAGTTTTCAGCGTTTTTGTATTCGCCTCCTTTGTCTATGTTTGTTTTTAAATTTTATTTTTCGTTGTTCCTCTAAGTGCGCGTGTGTATGTACTTGTTTGTGCGTGTTGGTTTTTCTTTGTAACACCACGTGCTTGAATGCTTCTCTGTCTGTTTTGTTATATATTTTTGTTAGCATGTGAGTACTTTTGTTTATTCAGATAAAGATACTTTGATCCAGTTATGTTATTTTTGTATGTATTCGTTATTTGTTCAGATCCCTGCAAGCATTTTACGTTTGTCTTATGGCAAACAAAGGCAAAACACGTGTACTAGTATATGTGTACAACGTGTTCAGAGGATTTCATATGAAATTGGAAAGCAAGGAATAGTAGCACCGTACACGACCATGCATCGCGTAACAGGCCACCCGTGAGCATTTAGACGATATCGCTGCAAAACTCAGTCATACGTGAATATTTCCACAAAATGTATGAGTTGATTAAGGACCTCAGCTTCTTTTGGGAGGTGAAATACAGCAGCAATTGCTGCTGCTGCTGCGGCAGCTGAAGGGGGAGAGGAAGAAGAAGATGCAAAGAAGAAGAGAGGAGGAGTAGAAGAAAACGAAGGAGGTGGAGGTGAAGAAGAAGACGAAGAAGCAAAGAAAGAGAGGAGAAGGAGAAGAAGCAGAAAAAGAAAGAAGGAGGTTTTGAATAAGAAGAGGAAGAAGCAAAGAAGAAAGTGAAGAAAAGAGGAAAGGGAGAAGGAAGATTAAGGGAGGAAGAGGAGAAGGAGCTGAAGAAAAAGTAGAAGATGATAATGATGAGGATGATGATGAGGAGGATGATGATGATGAGGATGATGTTCATGATGATGATGATGATGAAGCTTGAAAAATCAGTTACTAGGGAGGAGAAGAGCACATATCCCGGCCCAGAACATCACAATCATTACTATATAACAGAATCCGCTTCCCGAAAGACACTGCACATTATTGTGAAAATGCTGAGATCGTCCAAGTGGTACGGTAAGGCGCGTTAGCCTACAACAAAAGGTTCCATTTATTCTATGGGGACGACAACGAAGAAGAAGTCTTCAACGTGATCAGTTCAGAGCACAGCTTCAAGAAGCGTCTTCCATTGACGCTGGCATATGTTGAACGAACCCAGACGGTGAGCAAAAATAGTCTGCCTGAGGCAGCGAATAACACAGAAATGTTAAAGGTACAACTGGCGTGACTCACGCGCCCAGGTAAGATGACTAGCTGCCAGTTAACGCAGGTATATTAATATAATTCAGCTGCCAGGAATAAAAAACAGAAACATTTGCTTGGCGAAGAAAAAAATAAACAGCAACACAGACACCTTGAGACAGACGTATTGTGATAGTTATAAGTTATCGCCTCTTTGAAATTATCCACGGTTAACGAACGGAGCTAATGGGTTAGTAATTGCATTGGATGGAGGTAATTTATTCTGCTAGATCTTAGTCAGATATGACTGAGCTAACGTTGCTTTCTGTTAGAGCCGTATGTTGGACGACACTCACTAAACCCGACACCCCATATTGTGCCAACGGTGTCGATTAGAGGAGAGCGCTATTGGAAGGGTACAGGCCTTGTCCTAGTGCGAGGAAATGCAGTCTAAAGGTTAAAGGTCATGGCAAGGCCGACCGGATTCAAAGTCTTGGACAGCAAATGGTTTAGCTTCAAAACTCAGATAGGCGGACAGTAAGATAAATGCTTTGATGATCCAGCAGCTTCTGCTGCTTGTCTTGTTCAAGACATATTGGTGTTACCTTTTCTCTGGAAAGGCTGAGAGAGAGAGAGAGAGAGAGAGAGAGAGAGAGAGAGAGAGAGAGAGAGAGAGAGAGAGAGAGAGAGAGAGAGAGAGAGAGAGAGACAGAGAGACAGAGAGAGAGAGAGAACGAACGAACGAACGAACGAACAAACTTTATTTTCAAAGGGTTAAGAATTGGGCACGCAGGCCCGTCTAACATTCTGCCCTTCTATCACTCTCTTTCATACATTATTTCATTCACACATCATTCAAGGCTAACAAAGAACAGCAACAATATAAAAGATATGCATTATAAAGGCATGGGCAAAATTCAAACATCAAAACTACACGACACAGTAATATTAGATAATGGTCTGACACTTGTTATTAGCCATGTGGAATATACTGGCCTACAAAAAGGGGATTGGCTGTTATACTAGGGTTTTGTTATTATTATTATTATCTCAATTATTAAGGGGGAATGTAATCCGTATTGAGATAGTGTTCGAATAATTTGCGATTATATGAATAGGGATTGGTGATGTCTTTGATTTCTTGTGGAAGATTGTTCCACAGCTGAGCTGCAGAGTACGTTAAGCTTGTTTTGTATAAGTCAATCCTAGGCTTCGGAATGTGTAGTATATTTAAACGTTTACTGTGTCTAGCATTATATTTAAACAATGGCCAAAGGTAATTTGGGGCATTCCGATGCAGGATTTTGTGAATTAGTTTAGCTTTATTGAAAAGCAGGCGTTTGCGGAATGGTAGTAACTGAAGGCGTTTATACAGGCTAGGATTGTCAGATAAATGTTTGCTATGAATTAGACTCATGGCCCGTTTCTGGAGTGAGTAAAGTCGCTTGGTGTTTGAATTAGAACAGCCGTCCCAGATTGTAGAGCAGTAGTCAAAGTCTGTCTCTGTATGAGAAGTATAGAATAGTTTCCTTGTGTCCTCATCAAGGAAGTTTTTAATCTTGGCGAGTTGGTAGACTTTTTTCGCTGTTTGTTTAATGAGCGCTTGAACATGGGAATTAAAGGTTAGGTTTCTATCAATGATTAGGCCTAATGTTTTGTGCTCAATTACACTTTCTACTGGCATGTTATCGATGTGAAGTTGAAGTTATGTGTGTGAGCTTAGAGTTTGAAGTCTTTGTCTGGTTGTTAATAACATTGCTTTTGTATTTAGTGATGTTAATTTGCATACGGTTTGAATAGCTCCACTTAACTACATTATTTAATTCTTGTTGTAAAGACGACTCCAGTAAAATACAGTCTTCAGCATTTGTGTACACCGTACAGTCATCTGCAAATAGATCGCAGGACGACGAAAGATGCAAAGGTAGATCGTTAATATATATGGCAAATAGTAGAGGGCCAAGAATAGAGCCTTGCGGTACTCCAATATTGAAGGTGGTGGTTTGAGACAGAGATTTATTATGTGATACTACTTGCTTTCTGTTTGATAGAAAAGATGATATTAGAGTGACTACATTAAGGCCAATTTTCATTGTCTCGAGTTTTTTAATTAAAATAAGATAAGAGAGAGAGATAAGAAATAAGAGAGAGAGAGAGAGAGAGAGAGGAGAGAGGAGAGAGAGAGAGAGAGAGAGAGAGAGAGAGAGAGAGAAGAGAGAGAGAGAGAGAGAGAGAGAGAAGTAATGCCGAATGTGCAACACATGGTCTCTACAATTCAGCTTAGGCTTTGTGTTAAGGAGAGGTATAACTTCGTCCCTAGTCTCCTGCATGGGTTGTAGACATTCTGCCTTTTTGAAATCACATTGTAACAAACTATCGCCTGTCAAGACTGCCCAGTGCCAGTAACAGTATGTTACTTTACACAGAATCTGTGCCCCAGCGGTAATTAATGCAGCTTCACAATGCTGACATAACGTGTTCGAAGTCAGAAGCTGGCGATTGTGAGCATATCACTTTGAGCTCAATTGGAAGTTGACTTCTCACTCAGAAAGCAAACGTAAATAACTAACCATAACATTATCTGGGTAATAAATCTTGCTTTGCTCGCAATATCATACAAAGGACATGCGACCTGTTTTATAAGAACCGCCGTTTAGAAAGAACTGACAAACTAAAATGTCAGCTTCATGTTCTTTACATGGCGGTGCAATCAACCGCAGCATATATTGGGAGTTTTGTGATTTAATAAGCAATGTTAGTTTCGTAGTTTCCCAATGCTTTCTGAACAGCTGACGCCTCATACCATCGAAATCAACGTAATGCGACTTAGCTTTCAAATCTCCCGCAGCTGATAGCTAACCCTGGAATCGATATGTCGGCAATGATGAATCTGCGGAGTTCACTATCCACTAAACCACAGTGTCAGCAATGACAATCTACTGAACGTAAAATTATCCAGATAGATTCTAGAACATCACAAACAGCCAAGATATGCTGGGGTTGTTAGCAATGTCCAGTAAATGACATGCAACTCACTTTAAAGGCATAAGGTAACGTAGAAATTTCATTCTTGGACAGTAATTCACTCGCATATGACAGTGTTAGTTCGAGGTTTGATTCTTCGAGAAGTGACTTTCTAGCTGGGCTTGGTTGGGCTACCGAGGACAGGGTGTGTGCAGTAATGTCAAAATTTACAATAGAGACAGACGTTCAATGGTTTCCTTTGGCCATATATGCCCAATATGAAGCGGTAACATACTCGTCCATCATCGTATTTGTTCTGCGTTTTATTTATCGTGAAGTTCCCAACTAGCTATACTGGCCAGCTCATAACTGTATGTGCGTACATAAATAAAAAAGTAACACAAATAAGGAAGGCAGCATACATTCGAATTCATCGTTATTACTGGGATTCTAGGCGAAGATTCCATCACACATGACACACTGAATGTCACAATCCACGCATCGCCCAGTACTCATCACACATGTATCATATAATATACATCACACACCACATATCACATAGTACACTACACATTAGTTCAGTAGTACCCATTACACATCACGCATGATACATCACACATTACCTGTCACATACACTAATCTCGCATACTATATCACCAATCGCCCATCATACTACACTCATGTCGCATCCTCCACCACAAATCACACACCACACATGATCCAACGCCCACTACACCACACACATCACGAATCCCACACCACACACTTTACTTTGCTTGCCCTCCATACATGATCCAACACCCACTACACCACACACATCACGAATCACCCACTACACACTTGACTTTGCTTGCCCTCCACACATGATCCAACGCCCACTACACCACACACATCACGAATTACACACCACACACTTGACTTTGCTTGCCCTCCATACATAATCCAACACCCACTACACCACACACATCACGAATTACACACCACACACTTGACTTTGCTTGCCCTCCACACATGATCCAACACCAACTACACCACACACATCACGAATTACACACCACACACTTGACTTTGCTTGCCCTCCACACATGATCCAACACCAACTACACCACACACATCACGAATTACACACCACACACTTGACTTTGCTTGCCCTCCGAAGGTTGTCGGTTTGATTCTGGACTTCGTCATTCGGATCACAGGCGTAATATATTTCGGAGACTCCCGGGGATCGCCGCTGGAGCTACGGAGTTCGTGCTTTGTACGACGCTTTTGGCAGGCTGAAAGAGACCGAACCATATAGGCTTAAGTAACCGGGACACAGAAGTCGATCTAACATCTGTAAAACAAAAAAGAACACACACACTCTCCCCCTCTCTTGCTTGCTCTCTCTCTCTCTCTCTCTCTCTCTCTCTCTCTCTCTCTCTCTCTCTCCCTCTCTCTCTCTCTCTCTCTCTCTCCTCTCTCTCTCTCTCTCTCTCTCTCTTGGACTACCGGTACGTAATGGCGAATAGGCTGTTGGATACGTAAGGCCTCTTAAGTGTTTTTGCTTCTGGCTACGGTTTGCTTACGCATTTTCCAAATATTGGACTGGTAGTACATAGTTCCTTCGCGCAGCTACTGAATGATGTGCGTGAAGTCACACTAGAGCTATGGATTTCACGTGGAATGGTTTTACATCTGTCCGCGGTTGTTTGTATTGTGAATTGCATGTTAAAAAAATATGTCGACGGCCGGTTGGTGAACTAGCTGGTCACAATACTTAGATCACAATACATAGGCAGTATTGTGTGTGCAACTGCTGGTTTTCTATTGACTGCCGCTTCCATTGACGAGGAGCTGTAATTTTAGTGACGCAATGTTGTACTGGCATTCTGACAGTGGGTTATGCATGTATGCCTGCGCGTGCTGTTGGTTTGTCGGGACTGCTGCCTGTTCCACTTTTCACATGGGACAGTGGAGAGCATTGTGTGTGATATTCACTGACACAGGAACGGAGCATTATGTGATGACCCTTTACCGTGAAGTTGGAACCGAGACTAACGACTAACGACTGACCCTTACTCTCTTAGATCAGGTAATATCTTCTTAACGAAAGCCGACACTTATGTATTTTAATCACTTCCTGTCTCTTGTCATTGTTAAGAGTAACACATTAAATGGGATTCTTCTCCACGCCAAGGGTATATGGAACTTGGCTTCACACGCGCCAAAGAAATAGGTAGGTTCACATTAGATGGTGTTCCTTGGGATACAAACCAGAGGAGAGCATCGTTTTGCTCGCTTTACGTTTCTAATGCACTTATTTATGTTCTGTATCCGTCACACACAATTAGTATGTTTACTGTTGCACTAAATTTAGCGCCACAAATGTTACAGGTCCTGTGTTCTCAGCTTAACCCTCCCAATACCAGGCTCTCTAAAACCCGCGTTCATTGTTATCACTCAATACTTCCTACTGGGAGGTATGCTGATTATATCATGAGCTGGTCGGACCAGGGTTCAATGACTGCGCTCGTTGTCTGGCTAAGTGAGGGATAGTCTCGCCAACTGTTCCTGCGTGCATTCAGATCTGCTAAATGTGATGGCCTGATGACGTCACAGACCCATATCAGAAATCTGCTTACGGACAAATGCAGTGATATTTTACAGGGGATGCCCGATGTCTGCTAGTGACCTAAGGTGCATCTTCCCAGTGAAATCTCTGCCGTATAGTTAATGAAGTAGTGCCGACTATACTTTGTACGTGTTACTGTTTATCTATGAGGTGAATTCAAATGAACACCTTAAATGTTTGTGTTTGTTTGTGTGAATATATTCTGAAAATGTAAAGAAAAATGTATCATGTTTCCACGTAGTCATCACTGAGTTCAATGCAAATCCTCCAGCGCTGATAATGTTCTTGGATTCCTGCATTAAAATATTATCTTGATCGCGTAGGTAACCACTTATATACAAACTGCTGTACCTCTTCATCGGACCGAAAAGTTTGGAAATTTCCTACTCCACTCATACACTTACTAGACTGACAGGCATGCACCTACATATAGGATCTTCATTCGCTAACGAATTTCTATAGGTTTCACTCTTTCACTGATTTAAAAAAAAAAAAAATCAGATAACAGAACGCTGCTCCTCTTCGGTTTATGTCAAAAGTAAGGTGGCCATCTTTAAACTGTCTTTATGACGTCACCGTGTTGGTCTGCACCGTGATGGTACGCGTTTAACCCTCTTGACATCCTTAACTACAATATTTACAAGTTACAAGACAATGGCATGTTTACTCTAATTGCTATCACACTTTCAAGGCTTTTATGTGAACCACGACATTACTTATTTTAGTAAACGATATCTTTCTTATCTAGTTTGAACTTAGTTTGTCCCGAAGCAGTTTTCTGTCATGCGTCTGTGTTAAAGCCATCACACGTTGCAAACTGGAAGGCACGGATGAATATTTAGCCAATCGTTCTATCACTTAGCAGGCGACGAAATCTGGTATCGAACCCGCATCCGACCGTTCGCATAGCTTAATTTACAATTTGCCCCGAAGAAGTTTCTTGCTTTGGGTATATGATGTGATAGCGTTATAATGGCTTACGAGTCATTAATTATCAAGGGTAATATTTCAGAGTGTTTAGAATGTGATCTCCGTCAATTGGCCAAAGTTACAATGAAACGGAGCAGTGTTAATTTGTGTATACTAAACTATTCTGTGCCTAGACTTCACGGAGTAGGCAGCATACGATAGGCCTTCCGCACAGAACAGGTTAACAAGCTGTCTGACTGTGCGCACGTGGTACCAGACAATTAGAACAAAGGTAAAGATATGGCTACGTTCCATTTACTCGGAGAAAGAATTGCTCAGATTTCCATTCCATTCGATGGCAGCTGTCAGTAAAAATACCGAGGACGTGTTGAGGGTTTGAGACATCTAGCCAGCAAGCGAGATCTGCAATTATTGGATTACTGGCTACAGAATCATGAGTAAGCTATTGTCTTTTCATGTTGTTTCAAATTTGCTTAATTTTCTGTTTAGAGCCTACTTCTGATTTGAATAGCTATCTATTTAGAGTCATTTATTTTGCTAGTCGTTGTTGTTAACTTTGTAATTAACAGATCTTAGAAAGCTATTTCACGTATCGTTTTATTTATTTATTTTTTTCTTTTTAACATTCTGCTTAAACAATTTTACCTTTGCTTTATATAGCTTTGCAGATGGCGATGTGTTAAAAAAGTGAAACGTATAAAAGCCCAAGCTAAAGTACCACTTCTTAATATGAGGAATATTCTTTACAGTGTATCTTTGATAATAGAGACGAAGAAAAGCATTCTTAAGAGCTATATTGAGGCAATCTTAATGTACAGAAACGAATCAAGGACATTTAGTAGATAATTGACGAATTATGTGGAAGATAAGGAGGTACGTTTTTATAAAAGAATTACAAGAGCATCGCAGGCGGATAAGAAAATGAAATGAAGATGTCTTGAGAGAAGTTCACTTGGAAATATACGTTTACTGGCATTAGAAGATGTGGTTTTTGATAAAAATGCAAATAATACCATTGACGGACAAAACAATCGAACGAGACAGTCCTTCAAGAGATAAAAGAAGAAAGGAGATTGATTAGAGAAATTAGACGTAGACAGTGAAGATCTGTTGTATATGTTATGCGGATAAATGGACTTGAAAAGTTTAGTGACGTCTAGCAAGCTTGATGGGAAGAGAGCAAGAGGAAGACAAAGGGATGACTACCTTAATGGTTTGGCAGCATGACATGGTTGGGACAAGAACACAGACCTGATTCAAGACTGGTGACCGTGTGTGATGGCGAACCATGACCACCCACGCCTATCGATATGGCACTTGATGATGATGATTAGAAGAAACCAGTCCATATTCTGTTGCCATGTCACGAGAAGTGAAAAACTGGAGTTTGTCGTAAACAACTGGAAAGTTGGAGTTTGTCGTCACAACGGGAAAGTTGGAGTTTGTCGTAAACAACGGGAAAGTTGGAGTTTGTCGTCACAACGGGAAAGTTGGAGTTTGTCGTAAACAACGGGAAAGTTGAAGTTTGTCGTCACAACGGGAAAGTTAGAGTTAATCGTAAACAACGGGAAAGTTAGAGTTTGTCGTTACAACGGGAAAGTTGGAGTTTGTCGTCACAACGGGAAAGTTGGAGTTTGTCGTCACAACGGGAAAGTTGGAGTTTGTCGTAAACAACGGGAAAGTTGAAGTTTGTTTTAAACAACGGGAAAGTTGGAGTTTGTCGTCACAACGGGAAAGTTGAAGTTTGTTTTAAACAACGGGAAAGTTGGAGTTCGTCACAACGGGAAAGTTGGAGTTTGTCGTCACAACGGGAAAGTTGGAGTTTGTCGTCACAACGGGAAAGTTGGAGTTTGTCGTAAACAACGGTAAAGTTGGAGTTTGTCGTAAATAACTGGACAATTGGAGTTTGTCGTCATATCGGGAACGTTGGAGGAGATGCTGGACATTTTGACAACATGGCATGGAGGGACATTAGTATCAGAAAGGACTGGCAGAACAAAAGACAGAAGGCTATCGATAGACACAATCACCGACGCCACATGGCATGGACTATAAGTAGGATATAACCATTACTATACCACCGTTGCATTGTGAAATTTTAGGCACTTACTTATGCTGGGACACAACGTAATGATGTCAGGTATCCAGTTCTCTTTCTCGCCGCATTCCTTCGAAACAATTTTCCGATACCTCTTAATAATATCCGCTACCTATTTTATTAACCTGGGTCAAACCCGGAGAAACTTGCCACCCTGGGGATTGAACCCAAACCACAGTCATGGTAAGAAAGCCCATTAACTTTAATACTGCCGCGGCTCCTAAGGTTACTTTGTTATTGTTTTCATTATTGGTCTATAAATATATGAGGATATCACTCCAATACGCCTCAAAACATGTAAAAGAGCGCTTTTCGCAATTTGTAAACCAAATATCCAATAATCTCAGGGCGTGGACCGTCGTCCTTTACTATGCCTCCACTTTTACAGCTGACCACGCAGCTGTCAGAACATTTGCCTCCAAGTTGGAGATACAGAATGGCGTTTAAGAACCGGTGTCGGTCTCACCCTAGGTTCCAACCCTCAGGGAAATTATGTTTGAACTGTGAAATGGATATTCTCAAGAAATCTCCCGCTCTGTTGACTTGCGTGTACCCGGGTATGCCCCAGAGTCTCTGCTCTTTTCTTCCAGAAAATAACGCATATGCTACGTTTTCATTTATATTCATATCATATGCAACTGGTTTATTTCCATTGTTGATATATCTTGATGTCAAGGGAAAGAGGAAGCTATTTTCTGTCTTTTTCTGGTGTCTAACGTCAAGGAATCTAGTCCAGGTTACGAGGTGCACTGCGTATCAAGTGCAGACACAATATTTTATAGACCAATCGGGATGATGTGGTCAAAATCACGCCGGCCGCCTTTACTACACAGAACATTTCCTGGTGCCATTTGTAGGCATGGTCAGTCAGCCTAGGAGCCCATACCCAGAACATTTATTGGTGCCAATTGTAGGCATGGTCAGTCATCCTAGGAGCTCATACCCAGAGCATTTCTTGGTGCCAATTGTAGGCATGGTCAGTCAGCCTAGGAGCCCATACCTAGAACATTTCCTGGTGCCGTTTGTAGGCATGGTCAGTCAGCCTAGGAGCCCAAACCCAGAACATTTCCTGGTGCCGTTTGTAGGCATTGTCAGTCAGTTTAGGAGCCCATACCCAGAACATTTCCTGGTGCCGTTTGTAGGCATGGTCAGTCAGCCTAGGAGCCCATACCCAGAACATTTCCTGGTGCCGTTTGTAGGCATGGTCAGTGTCGGATAAATAGTTGATGGCTCAACCCCAAAGAGATCAAGGATCCTCAGTTCATCTTTCTCAATGTGATCCTGCCCGTTAAAATTAATTTAGCTGTTACTGGCTCAATGATTTGAGACCATTAAATAGAGTTTTGGAGAACCAAGGAATACTTCCAGGAAAACAATGAAATTTTTACTGAGTATCCCAAATGTCCTTAGGGGTGGTTCCTTGCCTCTCCTCTACCAACTAAATAATTAATCTAGGGTAATTGCTTACAACAATTTTACTATGACAAGAGAACTCTCAAAAGAGAAAATAACCCGTAATTTTATCATTTATTATCTCTCTCTCTCTCTCTCTCTCTCTCTCTCTCTATATATATATATATATATATATATATATATATATATATATATATATATATATATATATATATATATATTGAGTTCTTGATTATACATGTAATAACATACAGCAATCAATGCAGTATAATTACAAGATTATTTAGTTAGTTAGTTAGTTAGTCGACAGATCATCCTCGCTGCACATCGAACCATTCAGTCCATAAGTGCTCGGATCCCCTCCTCAGCAAATCCCGCAGCGTGTTGCGGCTAACGACGCCAGTTCTGTGTTGGTTTATCAATCTTCTTTGGCTTCCTGCGTAGTGTTCTTGTTTGGCCACCCCTCTTTTAATTTGCTGCTCCCGCAGTCTGGCCATTGTTGTAGATTCACAGTCATCACTTGGTTCTCGCAAAAGTCTCACTTCTCGTAGAGCATTCAGAATGTCAGCCTGGTCCATGGCGCGTCCGCCATCCACAGTAGCCTCACCTGCGAGCTTGTCAGCCCGCTCATTTCCTTGTACTCCCGCATGACCTGGCACGAAGATGAAACTAATCTTTGCTAGCCGAGACCGCTTCAGAGGCAGCAACCACTCTCTTCGGATCGACCCCTCCTCTATCCTCTTGATCATGTTCATTGAGTCGCTAAGGAAACAAGCCCTAGTGAATGTCTGTGTCTCGAGCCATGTTATTGCTTTACTTACTGCCATGACTTCCATGGTCAGGCTACTTGTGGTTTCAGTGAAAGCACCAGAGTCCTCCTTCACAATTCTCCCTCCGGCCCGAGCTGTAAAGGCCCATGAGCTTCTCACATGTCGGACGACCGACCCATCTGTGTAGATGACCGCGTCACCATCTAGCGAATTCTCGAAAATCAACGCTTGTACTTCAGCCTCAACAGCAGCCGGATTTTCTTGTCTGCATTTTCTATCTAGTTGGATGCACACTGAAAAGGATGTGCAGAAGTCTGTTGGCACTTGCACCCACTCCTCGCCAGGTTCTAAGTCCTCAAGTGAACACACCTGTTGAAGAATGTCTTCGGCTTGACCCATCCACGACCGTCCTCTTTTTAACCTGCTGCCCTTCACCTTCCTAATTTCACTATGCAGTGGATGTTGTGTGTTTGCGTTAATTCTGAGGTAGGCGCGTGCCCTGCAAACTTGTATTCTCTCTTCAATGGTTGGAAAATCAAGAAGGTAGCGCATCGCCCTGCATGCTGTATCTCTTGTACATCCAAGAATAATGCGCATTGCTTCATTCTGTATCCTTTCCATCCTTTCTATCTGCTTATGGCTGAGAGTCAGGATTGCCATTGCATACTCCAAAACAGACATGACCAGCCCCTCGTACAGAAGACATAGATGGCGCTGCTCACAGTTTGCTGCCGCCATCACCCGCATCGCTGCCAAACCCCGCTTGGCCTTTGTTATCACCTGGTCTATGTGCACATTATAAGCAAGGCTTCGATCAAACCGTATCCCCAGGTAATTCATTGCCTGCGTTCTTTCCACCGTCTCTGAACACAGCATTACAGTTGGTGTTGGATTGTTGACAATATGATTATTCAACGAGAACCAAGTCACTGTTGCCTTTGTTGGGTTGACCATTGCCCCAGCTTCATCACACCAAGTACTTATGCGATTGAGTTCGGTTTGTAGTTCCACAGCTACCTCCTCTCTATCCTTACCCTGACGATACACTAAAACATCATCGGCATACGACAATGTCCTGCCAGGTCCAGTGATCTGCTCACTGGTGATTCTCACTGTGTAGGCGTTGAACAGTACCGGAGATAATGGCGATCCCTGTGGTAGGCCAGGATATATTGTTGTTGGTTCCGAAGTCCAACTGCCACATCTAAAAACTACTTTCCGTTGGTAGAGGGCTGCAGCGATCCAACTAAGGAGGAATGGACTTACGTTTAGTTCAAGAAGCTGAAACATTAAAAAATCCAGTGGTACTCTGTTGTATGCGTCCTCAAGATCAATCGCTGCAGCAACGGTTTCAGTGCCTGCGTGGAAACCTTCATAGACATCCTGGGCAAAGACTGCTGCATTGGTCCAGGTTTCTCTTTTTGGACGGTACCCACCCAGGGTAGGTGGGAAAACACCTTGCCTCTCTAGTTGGCTTGATATTTTCCTGGCAATTACCTTCTCCAGCAGCTTGCCTATTGTATTCTGCATGGTTATAATTCGATATCCCTGAATGTTTTTGTGGTCTTTGTCAGGCTTCGGCAAGGGAATCAGATAGCTGTGTAACCATTCCTCCTTGATGCTAGCACTCCCTATACTGTTGTTGTACATGTCTGCTAGTTTCTCTAGCTCATTGTCGGTACACCTATTTATGTCGTCGTATCTTATGCCATCAGGACCTGGAGCACTGTTTTTTGATCGTCGAAGCACAGCCTTGATTTCTTTCACTGTCACTGTGTCTTCCTCCGAAGTGTTCTGGGCCTTGCATATGTCTGAGGTGACCTCCTTGGCCAGATTTCGGCCTCCCATGTCTGTCTGGTTGCCCTGCTCAAGGTAGCGTTCAAAGAGGGCTTTGCCCTTGTCCTCATCAGTCCTCTGCCAGGTGAGGTCAGCACCTTGGAAGTCTGAAATGCTCTTATTCTTGACTACACCACTCATGCTTTTATGTAGTCGCCAGAACAATTTCAGTGACTTGTCTGTGCTTACTCTTTGACACACCTCTGCCCATTTTTCGCTTTTAACCACCTTGACCAGTTGTTTGAAATAGCTTACTTTTGTGTGCATCTCTCTTTCTAAGTGCAAGTAGGGACTAGGATGACCATCTCTGTTCTTCTTGGCATTTTGCCATCTCCTTACAGCACTACGCTTATCCACCCAAGCCTTCTCCACCTCGAAACTCCACCACGGTGGCTGCTCCCAGCTTTTTTTCTTGCCCTGAAACGCTCTGCGCTTGTCACGTCTTATTTTACTCACCTAGTTACTCACAAGTGATACTCACTTAGTTAGTCACCTCTAACTAATTATCTATCTCCTGGCTGTGCCACTGTATCATACATTGTTCTCAGTGTTGCAACCGGTTTTACTTACGATTATTGGGCCTCTTCTGCTGGTCTAATTCTAATCTGTGGAAAGAAACTGGGTACACCCTGGTTGATCTCCCATCCAGTTCTTGGATCTCGGTAGCATTCAGTCAGTGTAGACTATATTCTTGAGTGTTCTTTATTTTTTTCCCCGGTTAGATTTATTAGGGCTCACTGTGTTTCCTCCACACTATACCTAGACAAAAGGATATGTGATACCTGTCCTGGAAAGGTGGTGAAAATTGGCATTAAGTTGCTGTGGAATAATATTTGGCCTCACTATCTCAGCTGCCTCACTCAATTTAGTGGCTACTGCATTCAGTCAAGCCGCTACTACTACTTTCACAAAGTGCTGCATTCACAAAGTCAGGTCTGGATAATGACCACTACCTGAAATTGTAAACATCTATCATAAATCTAAACATATCAGCAATATGAACATCAGAACTGAAAATTTCCATATTTTTCTCAAGAACATCACAAAGAAAATACCAAAAAGAATTGTGATCCTAGGAAAATAAACAGTGGAAGGTAAAGAGTCTTGGTGCTCTCAAATAGTTATCCACAACATAATTGGTTGCTCTCCATTCCATCTTCCATTATATGGTGTTCACGTTTTAGACTAGCAGATGTGCAGTTTCATCTTCACCTATGCCTGTCCTCAGGTCTACCGGTTAAGTCATACCTTGATTGATTTGGAATTGACACCTATGTTTCCCATCCCATTCTGTACTTAGTTAATTCTCTTCATCTTTTTCTATTCAAGAAAGATGGTCTCATACATTAAGAGCTTTTAAAAATCAGTTCCCATTTCAATGAGTATTTGCTTATAAACAATATAGCACATTATGGTATCATTCTTGTATAGCCTTCAGGTGTATTCTTCTTCATTAAATGCTTCAAGTGAGAAGTTTTCTTCCATTCTCATGGATGTAATATTTATTATCATCATCATCAACATCATCATGGTTTCCTTATGTCATTGTAATTACAATCATAGTCATTATTATCATGCTCATTATATCATTGGACATGTTTCGTATCTAAACACTGAAATAGCACTACAGGTCTCAGAATTTTATATTAAACCAGCATAGGTCAAATAACAAACACATAAACACATCGTGCCGTAATGTTGTGTCCAGTATAATAACGAACATGTAAACAAGAGAAATGATTAGTCGGTTCCAATATTGTACAAGTATTACACATAAATATCGATTGGAGAATCCTTTGAGGCCACTAAGACAGTACATAAATAAACACACATTCATTGCTTGACTCTCATAGAAGTAGAAGACAGAAGTAGAGGCTTGAGGATATTGTTGTTGTTTTATCTTCAGTTAACAAGTTTTGCAACCTTATCAAGTGTTATGAATGATGAGGTTGGCGATCATGTCCCTTATTTCATATTTATATTCTATTTTCGTGATAAATGTCGATTTGTTTGTACATCTGTGGGTATATATGTCTTTACTGATGTGCGTTCTTTGACATTTGACAAATGATTTTCTTAACCGGCTCTGTGGCAAAAGGGTTACGAATGCAATTCGTAATCCTGCATACCGCATTGTAAACACATCTGTGGGCGATTTGGAAGCAGACCGCCTGGCGTTGGTTTCTATACAATGGTATAAGTGCCGGTAGTTAGGAAAGCAATGGTAAGCTACTGAATGTAAACTTGCCCTAGAATAACAAATAGTTTTTTTTTTTTAAATGCTGGGTTTCACTGCTACGTCTATAAAGGATATGCAACAAAAAATTTTTCATAACCGCCCATTGTTTCCAAGAGGCCATATGTTCATGGTATCTATTATATTTCCAATCGCTGACTTTTGTATCTATAATTCACGCACATAATTTTGTGCATGCATTACAAGGGGCTTCTCATAACTCTTTAGCCTGAACATGAAGGAGTAGGCGGAGAAAATTGAAATTTATCACATGTATAGCTCATTCAATTTATAATGGACATATGAATTATGAATTTCCCTCCTCAACTGATTGTCCCGATAGGTGCATGGCACAACACACCCTATTGACCAGATCTGCACATCCAACGGTTTTTCAGAACAATGGAGAAATCAGACGCCAGGACTGTGATAAAATTCTTGATGTTACATGGAACAACACCTGCAGAAATACACAGGGAGATGGAGCCAGTGTTTCAGGAAGTCTGTCTTTCGTATGCGTCTGTAAAAACATTGGTGTTTGCAGTTTAAGTGTGGCCGTTACCAAATTGTTGAACTGCCATGATCAGGACGACCGTCCTCAGAGTTCAATGATGCGAATGTTGCAAAAGTGAAGAAAATCATAGGCCAGGGTAGGAAAATGACAATTGCAGAGATATCTGGTTCAGCAAAACTGAGTAAGAGTAAATTTATTTTAGAATTTTACACAACAGACTAAATATGAGAAAAGTGTGTGCCCGATTATGCCCGCGCCTGCTGACACGTGAACAAAAACAAACACGAGTTGATAGCTGTGGCCAGTTGTTCAACGTGTGGCGGTCGAAACACTTGTTGACGACCATGGTGACGGTAGATTATACTTGGATTCACCATTATGACCCAGAATCCAAAATTGCCTGCATGCAGTGGAAAACCCCGGGCTCGCCAACACACGTCAAGCCAAGAGCACAAAAATCTGCAAGTAAAGTGATGCTGTTTTTTGGGGACGTCAAAGGTGTCACATTGGAAGATTACATGCTTCATGGTAACACAGTTAATGGGCAGTACTATGCAGATCTTCTTATTCTGCCTTTGCTTCAAGACAACACGCCCTCCCATAAAGCACGGCTCCTGCTGCAAAATGCCAACGATTTGAATATTGAAATTCTTCCACACCCACTATATACTCCAGATTTGGCTCCATCAGACTGTTTTTCTTTTCCCAAATCTTAAAACACAGCTGAAAGGAAATCGTTTTGACATTGACGAAGATGTCATACTGGTTTGTGATAACTGGTTTAGTTCGAAAAATAGGTTGTTTTATTCTGAAGGTCTTTTCAAGGACACGCAGAGATGGCAGAAATGCATAAATTCACGTGGTGGCTACATTGGGAAGGAATAAGCACGGTGCCAAATTTAAATTTTCTCCGCCTACTCCTTCGTGGTCGGGCTAAAGACTTACGAGAAGCCCCTTGTATGTAGTCATCGTCATCATTAGGTGTCATGCCAACTGGCGTTGGCATTCTTATATCTCCACAGATCTCAGCCCTTGGTTTTCTAGATCAACTCTGCTGGTGATATTCCTCCATGTCTCAGTCTCAGTCCATCATTTGTTCTGTTCTACCTACGCTTCTTTTCTCACTGGTCTTTTCATCGGCCAGGATATTTGCTTATGTCTCTCTTCTAATTACATCACCGTAGAATGTTCTTTGTCCCTTTCTTATAGTTGTTAATAATATTCTACTTTCGTTAACCTTCTCCGGGTAATGGCTGTTAGTTTATTTATCTACGTAATATGTGGCAACTCTAAATTTGCTTCCCAGCTTCTTAAACTGGCTGGAACAAATCGTTACTTCTGAATATTTTCTTCAATTTTTGTGAAACAAATTATGGAAAAAATACATGCCTGTTCACAAGACATCGAATAGAACTCGATTCCCCCAGGAAGGTTAACCCGGTCAACAAATGCCCGCAGAAGTCGGATGTGTCGGCCTAACGGCGCAAAAACGCAGCTCTGCTGTAAACAGGCACAACGCAATCACGTCCAAAACAAAACAAAAAAACTCCGGATGAACGCAGCAGAAGAAGAAGAACTCGATTCCGAAGCATTAGATACCAGAGGACAATCTCGAAACAAGTCGGAATTGGAGGCACACGGTTTTAGTAAGCTATGATGAAATAATTGATGATCCGAGGCTACGATTTCAATGACAGTAGCCAGCGAGGCATGAAAATGTTGCGGATATACACCAGAACTTGGAGAACAAAAAATGGCTGATGATTGTAAAATGCCGAGATGCACTATATGGAATCATATTGAACGCGGTGGAAGAGACGTACAGGATAAAAGAATCCATCGAAAGGAACGCCAGACTACGCCCCTGGAGGATTCCCGCTCTTAAGGCGCATCAAGAATTTGTCTGATTATGCTGAATAGCGTTTTTGTTTTGTTTGTGGTATTTGAATCCATCATTCCGTTTCTTTCTTTCTTTCTTTCTTTCTTTCTTTCTTTCTTTCTTTCTTATGTATTTCTGCAATTCTTCAAACTTTTTCCTTGACACCTTTCATTAAATAAATTATTCTGTCTGTCTGTCTGTCTTTCTGTCTGTCTGTGTCTGTCTGTCTGTCTGTCTGTCTGTCTGTCTGTCTGTCTGTCTGTCTGTCTGTCTGTCTGTCTGTCTTGTCTTTTGTTTTTCATTCTCTCTTTCTTTCTAGTGTGTTTCTGTAATTCTTACAACTTGCTTTCCATAAACCTTTCATGACATAACTTCTCCCTTCGCTCTTCTATCAATACGTGTATGTCTTCTCTTCTTTCTCCCCTACCATGGCCTGATATGCCAAACTGACGTCAGACGTCTCTGAAGCAGGCCCTATACAGAAACCTTTGCTTTATTCACGGTCCATCCCCGGTCATTTCCCTTGCTTCATGCATTGTCATGACCAAGGTGTCTCAAATGCCATGTCTGTGCCCTCGCACTGAAAGACCCCTGCCGCTGTTTTTCCAGGACCAATGTTTCTAGTATTGGTTCTTTCACACACAAACGACTGCGCGTTTGACACAGTAAATAGTGACATCATCACTTGATGATGATGATGATGATGATGATGATGATGATGATGATGATGATGATGATGATGAAGGTGATGTTACATAGTGAGATTGTATATTCTCAAAATAGTTACTTTAATGTGTTTGCTTCATTTATCTCACATACTGGTGACGCTGGTAATCGAGTGAATTGGCGAGTCATGACTGCCCACGCTTTCCGGCATGGCACATGATTGATTGATTGAGTACTCTTTGTACTTCTCAAAGATGATTCTTTGATTTAAGACATGATACTTTGGTCCTCTGCCCTGCCTAATTCATATTATTAGTTGCTTTCAATCCCCTTCTTGATGATTCGCCAAAGACCGTTACTAGCAAGACTTATTGAAATTGGACGTTTCTTGGTGCACAATTTACTTTCTTAGGGAGACAGATGTACACTGTTCTTTTCTATGCTTTTAACCAAAGAGCGTTCAACTGCTAACTCAAGCCCGAGTCCGGA
This sequence comes from Cepaea nemoralis, assembly GCA_014155875.1. Classification (NCBI taxonomy): domain Eukaryota; kingdom Metazoa; phylum Mollusca; class Gastropoda; order Stylommatophora; family Helicidae; genus Cepaea; species Cepaea nemoralis. The sequence continues at coordinate 279,360 of JACEFZ010025726.1, forward strand.
GAAACTCAGCTCAGTGCACGAACTTCGTAGCGCAGGCGAGAATCCTGAAATAATTTGGGTAGATTTTTAACTCGAAATTTTGCCCTTGTAGCGCCGTAAGGCTACTCTTTTTCGATTTCCAACTGCCAAAGGATTTTTTACGTGCGCAACTATATACACGGGCTTCCGATCTCACTACCCAGAGACCAGGGGAAAGTTTGTTACTAGAAATCCACTTTAAAACATCCCGCATCTCACAACTATTTGAAATGGAATTCCAGGTGCAACTAGCTGCTTCAACAGCAATTCCTCGACCAGACCTGCACTAAACTCTTAACTGCAAAAACACAAGCTGTTGTCATTCGATTGCACGGCGATTCCGGCATAAAATTGCACAAATTCTGGCCGATTACCGGATCTGAAGTAGCGTGTAAATCGCTGATAACACCCCGCAGTTTTCGCAATGTAGGTGCGCCATTCTGCGCCATCAGTTGCGTTTAGACTCTGTGCAATGTCAGCGGGTACAGTAGCTCATAAACGGTCGATCGATACTCACTGATCACGTGTGTGATTAGATAGCTGGCAAATAAGCCTTCCTAGGCTAGCTTAGAGGAGATATGTGAGTAAGCGCCTTCAGCCGTTCCATTGAAGCCAGGTCAAGGCACACTTGTGATATGATTGTTCGCCTTTGCAAACCAAGAATCGGTTCACAGAAAGAAGAAATCACATCATGTTTTGTTTTGTCTTTGTGCAAAATTGTTTCTGTGATTCGTCTGACATCAAGTATTATATGCGGGGAATTTTGGTTATTTCATGTGCAATATTATGCATTGTATAATTGCACTATGTATTCTACTACTATTACTATTGCTACCACCATCACCACCACCACCACTACTACTACTACTACTACTACTACTACTACTACTACTACTACTACTACTACTACTACTACTACTACTACTACTACTACTACAACTACTACTACTACTTTACTAGTACTACTACTACTACCACTACTACTACTACTACTACTACTACTACTACTACTACTACTACTACTACTACTACTACTACTACTACTACTACTGCTGCTGCTGCTGCTGCTGCTACTACTACTACTACTACTACTATACATTTTGTTTTACTTTTTTTAATGTTGCATATCTCTTGCAGGACATTATAGTCAACAGCAGCATTTTCAGCTGCTGTTAATGTACTAGGCAAGTTTTTACGTTCAGTAGTTTGCCATTGCTTTCTGAACGACCAGCTCTCATACCAACACGTTATAACGCAATGCGGCTTTGGTCTGCTGAAGAAATCGGTCGCTGCTGCGTTTCGAACACCTAGTAAGCGGCTCACGAACCGCGTTCGCAAGACTTTGGCCACGGAGCCCGGCCAACTACTATACTACTACAACTAATACTACTACCACTACTACTACTACCGATACTACTACTGCTACAACTACTGATACTAATATTACTACTACTACTTATACTACTACTGCTGCTGATACTATTGCTTCTGCTATTGATACCACTAATAATATTACGACCGCTACTACACGTATTATTGCCAGAAATATTTTACTGCATCTCGTTAGGTTCATACCACAGAGTTATACGAGGGGGATTAAAATGAAAACGTTATAAGTGTAACAGAAATTACAATAACTATGCCATTGTCTTGTAACCTGCCAATATTGTTATTTAGGATATGAAAAGTGTTAAGCTCGTGACATCACGGTGCAGACTAATGACAGTTTTAAGATGGCGGCCCCACTTATGATATGCACCAAAGTGGAGCAGCGTTCTGATATCCGTTTTTTTTTTTTTTAAATCAGTGAAGAGTTGAAACTTATAGAAATTCATTGGTGAATGAAGGTCCATTATGGTAATGCATGCCTGTCGATCCAGGAAGTATATGAGTGGAGTAGGAAGTTTCCACCCGCAATCACATCCAAACTACATGCACTTCTGAGTAAAGGTGTCCTTTTGCAACATGACAATGTTCGACCCCATACTGCCCTTGCGACGGTTAAAACCATCGAAGATCTCCACTTTCAGTGTGAGCCACATCATCTTTATTCGCCAGACCTAGCACCAAGTGATTTCCACCTGTCTGGACAACTCAAAGTGTCAACAACAACAAAAAACATGTAAGGTTTTCAATTGAAGTCCTTCATATTTCACATGAAGTGAATACCTAAACCTTCGGTATAACAGCCGTTTCACATTTTAACAACACCTGTGACTATGTGTTTTAATTGTTTCAGCTGAAGTATTACTCATTTACTCACTTCACATGATATACAACTCTGCAGTATGCACCTGACAAGATGCAGCGAAATATGACAGGCAATAAATCGTTCAGCAACTATACGTCGGTGGCTCTGAAACTCAAGCAAGCACCTGCTAATGGTTTCAAATTACCCGGAGCTAAACGGACACTCCGTCTTGTGTGAAGGTGTGTGGTGGGGTAGACGAGAGAAGGTGGCGCCTTACCTCTCCTTTGATAAGGGATACTCTTACACCACAGCATAGACCATGATACAAGCTTCTTGAATACAGGTGTCTCAAATAGCAACCGGGATCCGCAGAAACATAGTGATTAAACCCTCGCCTGCCGGCTCGGAGTCACTGATTCAAGCTCACACTGGACCCAAATTTATATTTCGACTTGAGATGCTAGGTCCACCTAGCACAGTGGTTCTCAACCGGTGGGGAATTTCCCCATAGGGGAGAATTTTAGGGTTTCCGGGGGGCTGGGGGGGGGGGGGATTAAGATTATTTCAAGATTGCGTTAATCCATCCATCCATCATGTGCCATGCCGGTAAGCGTGGGCGGTCATGTTCTGCCATCTCACTCGATCACCAGAGTCGTGGATCAGCTCCGTGTTTCTGTGTCGACCATGCCACAAGGCCAAGCCATCCAGGTACTTGCTTCTAGGTCTTCCCCTTGGTCTGTTCCCCTCGATCTTACCAGTTGTCACCAAATTCTCCAATCCATTTCTTCTCATAACATGCCCAAAAAATATTGACTGTCTACGTCTAATTTCTCTAATCAATTTACGATCTTCATTTATTTCTTGAAGGAAGAATGTATTGCGTTAATATAAGAACCGATTACTTGATATTGTTTTTATCTCCATACTTTATAGTTCTGTACTTCTCGCCCTCCTGAAACTCGTTTTATAACGTAAGTAGACCCGAAAATCACGTTTTATGTTGATGTCTAGACCTGTTCTAGTATGTGTTATTAAATTTAGCTTCCATTTGTATGTATACTATATGGTGGAGGTGGGGTGGGGGATTTATATGGAGGAAATACTAAAATGGGGGTAAGATCCATTCTTAACATATGGTGAATGGGTACATGGGCCAAAAAAGGTTGAGAACCATTGACCTAGCATAAACTGTGTACCGTGTCATGTATTGGGAAGTACAGGCTGCCGGTGGGATACTCAACATAGAACTCACCGAGAATAGGTTGGTCTATACAGGTCTGGATCTAGCACCGTATGTCCAATACACCCTAGGGCGTGTAACAGTGTTTGACTTGACTTGACTTGACTTGATTTGACTTGACTTCACTTCACTTCACTTCACTTCAATTCACTTCACTTCACTTCACTTCACTTTCATTTGGGACGCTCCGTGGCGAAGTAGTCAAACCATCTGACTCGGACTCCGAAGGTTGTGGGTTCGATTCCGAGCTGCGTCTTTCTGTTCACGAATGCATTTTTTTCGTAGAATCCTGGGGGTCGTAGCGGGAGCTACAGAGTTCGTGCTTAATGCTTCGCTTTCCGCGCTGCGGATAAAACCCGGTGCAATGAAGTCGACCCTATCGAAATTAAGCGACTTTTTTTTTTACTTTACTTTACTTTACTTTACTTTACTTTACTTTACTTTACTTTACTTCTTTTACTTTTACTTTACTTTACTTTATTTCACTTTACTTTACTTTATTCCACTTTACTGCACTTCACTGTACTCTACTGTACTTTATTGTACACATAGGAACTAGTTCAAACCCAGGTACAGATTCCAAACTTAGAACACCCTGGCGCTCAAACTACCCCAATGTCAAAACACGCTACCTGTGATCTATTTTTCCCCTCTCCAGCCTGTTTCTGTTCTTCTTCTGCTTCTTCAGCCTGTGTTCTTTTTTTTTCCGTCTGTGTATTTGGGAATAGTCTCAAGGCATCAAGGTTGTGACGTCGCTTCAGGCACTGACTTCAGCTATTCGCAATCTGCAACTTAACCAGGAGGAGTCGGGCAACAGACATCAGTTGTGTTTCTGGGTTTTCAACCGTTCATGGGATTACGTGGCGATTCCGCCATCTGTTTTGCTCGTTTAATAGAGGCATTATCACGCCTGGAGTCTGAATGCTTCTTCTATGGATCTCTACTTGTTTTTGTTTGCTCTTTTTGACCTACCGGTGTCGGTGTGTTAGTTGTCATTTTATTTAAAAAGTCACAGTTAGTTATATTCCCTCCCTTTACAGGACGCTGAATTGATTCCGGGATTTCGTGACTGTTTGTGTTTTACTATGCAATGTTAGTTGTCATATCTTTATAAACCGCCGATGTCTCATACCAAAGAAATCAACGCAAAGAGGGCTGCTTTTAAATTGCCTCTGGCTGAATTTCGAACCTACGACTCTGTATGTCGGGTATCATGAAACTGCGCGTTTTACTGTCCCCTAAGGAACAGGATCTGGTTAGCTGAGGTTACGGTGTGCATAGTATATGTTGTTTATCAGACTGTGTAGTTGAATATATGAATGAACATAATAAATAACTATAAAGCTGGATAGTAGGACAGGCACACACACAGATATAAGCCAACATTTCGGAGAAAGCCGTATCGGCGAAACTAAAAATAACGAGAATACTTAGCTTGAAAACGTAAATAATCACACTCCTAATATAACTGAAACGAAATTATATATAATGTCTACCATCTCATAAATATTTCAAAATCGAAAACGTTTAAAAAATTACATTGCAACAGAAGCAGTGGAAGACAAAGAAAAGTGTTTGCAGAAATGGTTAACAGCTGGGCAAGAAGGAATAATTTAAATAACATCATCTACATTAACAAATCTGGTGAAAGATAGGGGAGGTAAGTCGTAATCGCCCATCTCTTGCTTCGGACAAGGAATCTAAAGGAGAAAGAAAGTTATTGTAAAACTACACTAAATATAATAAGTCATACCGTACTTTGCAGTTGTTACTTTAAATCTGTATAAATTAAGGTGGTTTACCAATTGATTGATTGTATGGCACATTGATTGATTGACTGATTAACTACAATCGACTTTATTGTACTCCGGGTACACCAGTGTGTGCTATGCCTCTCTCAGCGAATGTCGGATTGACATCTCCATCATCATTGGGTGCTTTATAGACTGCCATGACTGATTAAGCTTTTGCACATCTTTGGATCTCAACCTATGTCTGATAATTCTAGTTCTGACACTTTCCCGTGCCATAATGAAAGCCTGTCAAGGTTTTCCCTCTAGCTGCCTTCCTCTATCTCACTTACCATAAATCTCTCACACTACTACAACGTGTTCCAGTGTTTTTCTTGTCATTATAACGAAATATTATCATTGCCTCTTTCTGATGTTTGTGATTAGAATTCCTTGCGTCTTAACCTCGTTCTAATAACTGTTCATTATTCGGGTTAGCTGTCCAATGTAATTTTAGCATTTACTTGTATAATAGTTACACAATGCATTGCCTGGATATCGTCTGGTGCTTACTGCATTCGACGTCAAACAAAACAGAACAATAAGCACAATTTTTCCAGCTGAAATATACAACACATTGTCCTGTGGTAATTTAGACTGTCTACCACGGTTATTTTAATCTGTGTATCTTGTATTGTTGTTTACAAAACAATAGCTTGGCCATACGTATTGCAATAGGTTTAGCATATCTGAACATTCGCCCAGTTTAGTGATTTCTGCAGTATGCATGCAATTGAAGAGATGCGGCGAAATATACCATTAATGATAATCAATGACCCAAGATAATCGAAATTTTCTACCACCACCAATTTTTCCCTTATTAACATATATTTCTTTCTACATATGTGTTTTATCTGTATGCATTATCTTTGTTTTTGCTATGTTAAGATATAAGTTGTGACTTTTCGCTATTCTTTTGGGTTGAAGTTAATAAGTTTTCTATACCATTCTGTGATTTGGAAAGTAATACTGTATCATCAGCATATCGAATATCTAGCATTTCATGATCACCGATACTTAGGGCATTATATAAGTATTCCCATGTTTTATCATCTCTGACGTTTCTCATTATATTTTCGACGTACAGGTTAAGCACATAGGGGGACAGCGCACATCCCTGTCTGACTCCTTGCTTGAGTCAAACTAATCTGGTGTCTCGCCATCTATTCTAACCGCTGCTTGTTGGTCTAGATAGAGCATTTTTATGTCTTGTACTACATGCAATGGAAAGCCCAATGTCCTCATCATTTGCCAATGTTTCTGATGTTGTACACATTCAGATGCCTTTAAATACTCCACAAAACATAAGAATTAATTTAACATTAAATTCTTTACACTTCTCTATTGCAGCCTGCTCCGTAACGAAGGTGTTACGGACTCGGTTCGTGATCCCGCATACCCGCGTTCGAAACACAGCTGCACGCGATTTGGTAGCAGACCGTGTTGCGTTGGTTTTTTACGAAATTGTATGGGTGCCGCTCGTTCAGAAAATAATGGCAAACTACTGAACGTAAACTTGCCAAGAAATCACAACAGCAAAAAATGACGGTGTTGACTGCAACGTCCTGTAAAGGATATGCAACTAACTTTAACTCTATTGTTAAAAGCATATTGAGTATGTAAATTCTTGTTCCTCTTCGTAATCTAATTCTAGCTTGAACAACGTTAATCTCTTCTCTTCCATTTTCTTATGAAGTCTTCCCATTATTATTATTAGTAGAATTTTACTTGCATGACTGATCAGGGTAACAGTTCTGTAGTTGGTGCATAATTTCAGGTTGCCCTCTTTGGTATTGGAATGAAGATAGTTCTCTTCCAATCTTTTGGTCAAATATCATATTTCCATATCTTTTTACATAATGCATGATAGATGTGTATGCTTTCTTCTCCTCCCGCTTTAATTAGTTCAGTAGGAACTCACCACATCCTGGTGATTTACCATTCTTCAGGTTCCTTATTGCCCATACAATTTCATTTAATGAGGGTTCAGGTTTTGTCTCTGCTACCATTGGTTCACCTATCTCATTCATATCCTCACAGTCATTCATATCATACGTTCCTCAATAGTATTTCTGCCATCTTTCTAGAATTTGTTTAGATTCTGTTAAGGTATTTCCCAAATTGTAACAAATAACATTTATTTGAGGTTCAATATTTCTTGGCAATAACTTCGTTTCTTTGAATATTTCGTAATTTCTTCCATTTAAATGATATTGCTCTTTTTTAATACAACAATCTTGTATATGTAGGATTTTGTCCTTTCTTATTACTCGTGTTAAATATTTATACTTACAAATTTGTATCGGTTTCTCCTCCTTTCTCTTTCAGTTCTCTTCGTTGGTTTATTAATTCTAACGTGTCTGATGTAATCCATGGCTTATGTTTCTTATTCTTAGTCGGAAGTAAATCTGTGGCTGCTGTGGTCAATGTCAACAACTTAACTGACAGGCATCATCGGGTACTTCTCACACACTCGTACAAGACAACTTGCAAGTCGTGTGGGAGGCAAAATGCATGGTCCATTTTATTGCCGTTGGCTCGCTTACAAGCGGTAAACAGTCGCTAATGCAATACACAATATATAGCCACAGAATTATCTAACACAAACTGCTAACCCTATGCTAACTCTATCTACTAGTGAACACACAACTCCTAACGTTACTCTAAACGATGTGAACGCCCCAAGTCCAGTCTCCCGTCTGCCGGACATCTCTCCCGTGGTTACACACCCCGCGGGGGTGACCTTCTCCTTCGTGCGTGTTACCTCACATCGCACGCTGCTGGCAAAACGTGGCCTGTTGAGTGTCTACTCAACTGTGCTCTGGCTTCATGAGGTGCGGTGGTATCGTGATTAGAGTGCTAACTCTCTGAACACCGCCTGCGTGTATTCTGAGGGAGTGGCTAACCTTCCACGATTCCCTCATCTCCCCTGCTCTTGCCTCGGGCACCGTATCTCCTCCTGGTCCCTCCAGGATTGACCGCTCTCCCTGGCGGAGGGGATGCGGTTGAGTCTTTGACACACACCCGCCCCCCTTGTGTTGCGTCATCAACTTTCACTTATTGGTTGTGACGCAAGGAGGTTTCTACACAAAAAATTAGTGTCTCTAATTTTTGTCAAAGACTCTAGATAACCTGGCTCTGGGCTTTCCAATAGACTATTTAACAACTATTGTCACAATGTAGTAAAGCCTCACTTGGCTACTGGCAATCGCCACAAACTTGCCTGGTTGGCGTGAGCCCCTTCTCACATGCTATATTATATTTATCAGAGGTATGTCTGAACCGGACCGTTGTCTTATAAGACCTGCCCTCACATAGTAAATTAACTTACTACCCATACAAAGTTGACTTTATTAGGGTCAACACATGAATTGCTTCATGTCCCCCATATAATATTTAACAACCAATCTACAAGAGTGTGTGCGACAGGCTTTACCTTCTTCGCTTCCGCGCGTAAGACTTCATTTCACTGTTAATTTAGTTCTTCGTTGTCTATTATGTCCCCTGGCCCCAAAGTTATCTGCCTTTGATCTGCAAATAGTGTATGCAATTTATATGTTTGTTTTTCTGGTTGTTTGCGTGTTTGGATGTAATACATCTACTACTCTAACTTCTACCCTATATTTCTAACTTATCTGTGTATGTATGTTAGTTTTTTGAGTGCCATAATTTTGTTCAATGTGGCCACAAACAGGTGTATAACACTAATTCGTGACTACATTCCATTGTTATGAGACCCAAAATACTGTATTCTAAGTTCTAAACTATATCACAGACAACACATTCACACCAACGTAATTTCCCTAGCGAAAACCAACATTAGCCAACCAATATTAAAAGTCGTTGCAGGCAGCAGAAGAATTTGCTGACTGCTTGCATTCTCTCCCGTCTATCTTTCATTCATTCTCACTTTCACACTTCTGTCATACTCCTTTCACTCTTACCTCTGTCACACATCTATTATCCTTCCACACTAATTCTTCTGATCATTTAAAAACCGTTGAGTGACACTGTACAGATTTGGCTCAGTTTGAGAAATTTGAGCTCAATGACTGTGCGAAAATCGCTGCACGAGTCATGTATTTACAATATATTTACACGGGCGAGACAGGGTTGATGGCTTGTCCCTTTGATCTCATCATCTAATATGTTACACTAACCTAAAGTATCATATTTTATATTATAATAGACTATTCTCCTTTTATAACTAAGTATTTAATGTGTTAACTAAGTTCTATTATGTTAATTATATTATCTGTTTATCCTACTCGTTATGTTCATCTAATCTAGGGGATGTAATGTAACTATTTAAATGTAATTAGTGTGATATGAGTTATGTACCTTAATTACCTGGATGATGTGCACACAAATTATGTACTTTTCTAATACTATACTATCTATTGTTGTTAGATTGAAAATGAATCCTATGATTAATGTTTTTAATCTAAATTATGTAGATGATGTATGTAACATGATAATATTAATTATCGGTAATGTTTGATCGATGGTATGGTTTTCCTTAATATGGAATAAACTAACCTAAACTAAAGCTAAATGAAATGTAACACTCTAAATGGTACTATTTCTATTAAAATTTTACTTTAGCTTGTAATTACCTATTTTTTTACGTCTAACCTAATATTTTAACTTAATTCTTAAGCTAAGTAAATGGTTTAATTAATGTACTAACTATCCTATTAAAATAAATGAGAACTATTATATTACCTAATTCTACCTCTAATTATTTATAACTATTTTTTTTTTAAAATTATTATTTTACATATCACATTAAGTTTATATACACAGTATTCAGTTCTCTCAGGTTAGTAGTTGCCTTCCTGTTTGAATATTGGTTTAGGCACAATATAACTACATAATTTGCCTGGGTATCTGAAATACATTTTACGGTCATAATAATGTTCATCGGTAGTGCACGTGTAGAGATTCGCTGGTGTCGTAGCTTTAGGTCTTTATGTGTCTGAAATTAAGCACTGTTCTGACACTGTTTTCTACATTTCACACAAATGATACACCGGCCTGGAGCTTAGTTGGAAATGAGCTGTCCTGATTCACACGGTAGTATCTAAGTTCTGTAGCACAGTTCTTAAGTTAATGTCTACGGACACATGATAGTTCGTTGTACTTGGTACACTCTTAAGAACACCATGGGTGTATATGTAACCTATTTTACATAGCATATTGTACTGTATTCATGTACTAACTATCACTCTACATTATTATGTGGGATTTCAGGTATTATTACCTCAGATGGTAAAACTAGTGACCACCTGAATATCCGGTCATTTTGATGCATACCACTTTGTATGACCGTGCTCGGGGAGTTGTCGGTCTGGACCATGCAGTGAACATCCGTCAGAACTCGATGGAGCTTTCTCACTGCATAGATGACGCCTAGGGTTGCAACTGTGATATGGAATCTCTGGACTCAGCATGTGTGATCTTACGGCTCACGTGACAAATCGGATGGAAGATGCCCTCATACAATTGGCCTAGTACTGCTGGCATCTGTCATAGAATAATAAACGAGCCTCGGATTAGGCAAGCGGAGGATTGGAATATTTACAGAAACAATTTTCGATTTTGACAATGCAGAAATTAATAATGCATCTTTCACATATAATTGTAATTTCTGAGTAATTTACTAATCCCAAAAGGTTTCTGACCTGTTTCCTTCTGTTAGACATGGTCAGATTCATAATTTTGGTACTACTTTTCAGGTCAGTCTACAGTTGGACTTGAGAAATGACATGACCCAAAAATGAATTTATTTTAGGCATAATTTGACTTTGCTTGGTTTGACAGTGAGACCGAAGAGTCGCACACTGTCAAAGGCATGTCTCAGTTTCAGTAGGTGTATTGTCCAGTCATCAGTATTCTGATTTATTCATGTGTATTCTATACGTTCACTACATGTATGCCTCTCGTCGGATTTGCCAGTCTCACTAACTAGTGTAGTTGCGCTATGTATGTCTGTCGTCTGATCACTTGGTGTTGTTGCAATATGTTCGTCTGTCTCTACTCCTGTCTGTTGTCTTGAAAAGTAAAGTTTACGCATGTTGACATGGAATATCTCTAAGTGTCTGTTTATCGATATTTCATAGTCAACATGTACCATGGTTATGTACCACCTTGAATAGTCGTTGCCATTTCGTTGGTATGGAAGTAGCCTAAATCTGTCTTGATCAAGTTCAAGATCACTGGTTCTTGCACCGTTGTTTGTGTGTTTGTGGTAGAACTGACCCTTCCTCTATCAAATGGCTTGGGAGCCAGTATAGAAGGTTGTACTTCAGTTGTAGGATGTCTACCCTTAAACTTTTGTACCCATTGTTGACAGACATTACACGCAAATACATTATGAAAACATAATTTTATCTTATTGAAAAAACCTGGTCTGGTGTTGTTGTATGCAAGATGACCAGTCACCGGTGTTTTATGTGCATATTTTGGCATAGTTAACACCTGTTCATGGTTAACAGTAGGATGACCTGTAGTTGAAATGCCATTCTTACGTCTAAATAAACAAGATGCATTTTTGGTCACTCTGGCTTTGACCTTTAACAATTTTAAGTATGGAGACACATTAAGAGTAGATTTCTGGTGGTGTAAAAGTTTCTGTTTGTTTGTGTCATCTGTGCTGGTTGTAGAAAGCATCAGTAGTGTCTCATCTTGTAATATGTTATGATGTTTTGAAGTGTCTGTTTTGGCTGTTGTAATGGTTGCCTTTACTTTTTCCCATGCAACTATTTCATCAATCGTACAATGTTTTAGTTGGGGTAAGCACCCCAGAATTAAATCAGTACAAGGGTTGTTCAGTATTGCACAGGTAAAGGTACCAGAGAGAAAAGGAGACTCAATATGGGCTTTTGCCAAAGGGTAAATTTCAATGTTACCCGAGAAGGTACGGCATTTGACAGTATCACCTGTGTAATCACCCGGATTCACCAGTTCTTTCCGAAGACCAATAAGGGTACTGCCGCTGTCTAGCAAACACTGGCATGCTACATCATTGACCATCGCATTGTGGAACACAAGATTGCCTCTGGAGGCTACTGCTGCGTTTACACTCTCAGATGAGCATAGTACTGTATGTCCACATTCTAGTTTTGAGTCTGTATGGAATTGGTGACATTGTTCACAGCTGTCGAAGCTCAACATATCGTTTGCCCCACACACATCTTCAGCTTGGCTGAAAGGTAAGGCACACTCAACCTCACCTTCATTTTCAACTGCACATTTATTCTTACTACCACTATCTAAAGAGGTGTCAATCAAAATGGCATTACTGGCTTTCATACGCTGCCGGCCAAGGCACTTATTACTATAATGGCCATAACAGGAACAAAAAAAACATTTGATTGCACGCCTGTATGCAGCTCTTTTACTTTGCTGCTTTTTGATGACATTTTCCAGATGTGCCGGATAATCTGGCGATTTGTCACACATTGAAGAAGTGTCATGAAAAAATTGACAGTAGATGCATTTTGATACTTTACTTTCTTTCTTGTGGATTTTATGAAATGGTTTTCTATTCTTCTGATAATTTTCTGGTTGGTCTTTCACACAAGAAACTATTTCCGAGTCAATTGAGGTCTTAAAAATATCTCTGTTTGCAGAAAAATATTTCGAGCCTATTTTCTGAAACTGCTCGATGTTCTCAATGTCTGACTGCTGCAAAAATCTAGCAAAAGGAGAAGGTATGGTAGATATAACCTTGTCCATAGCAATTAAGTTTTTTAATCTATCAAAGTCTTTTCCTATGTTAGCTGCTTTCAGCCACCTGTTTAGTACCATCTGAACATTTGAGACGTAATCAATGAATGTCTCATTTTGTTTAGGTTTTAAATTTGAGAACTGACTCTGATACCCAGGGGCATCAAGTAAAAAGTGCTGCATAATCCTGTCACGGATGTATTGATAGTTAGATTTGAGCTCTGTTGGTATATCTTCTATTACTTTAAGGGGCTCACCACTTAGATTCTTCATATAAATAGGGGCCCACATATCTAAAGGAACTTGGTGATATCTAAATTGATACTCTACATTATCAGTCCAGGCTGCTATGGAGTCTTCTTTACAATAAGGGTTGATGATATTTTTGTATTTCTTGAACTTATTTTCCTCTTGCTGACTTTTTAATTTAGTGGCAGCTATTTCTGCGCGTGAGTCTAACTCTATACGTTTCATCCTTATCATTTCATCCATCTTTCTTTGGTGATCTAGTTCCAGTTGTTCCATTTTTTTATCATGCTCTAATTGTTGTTGCTGTTGTTGGTTAATATCTAATTCTTTTTGCTTAATCTGTTTGTCATCTTCTAGCTGCTTTTGTTTTGTTATCTCAGCTAGTTGAGCAATGTCCTTCTCTTGTTGTAACTGTTGTTTAACTGTCTTATCGTGTTCTAACTGTTGTTGTTTAATCTCTAACTCTTTTTGCTTATTTATTTCAGCTAGTTCTTTTTGATGTTCTCTTTCTTGTGCACGTTCGTCCCTCTCCGCATTCTCTTTTCGTGTTTGTTCTTCTTTTGCTTCTTTAAATTTCTGATCTGCATATTGTTGTAGCTCTTTTCCTGTTAATTCTAGTTCTTTGCCTGCTTTTATGAAATCTGATAAAGTTGCCATCTTACTTTAGTACTTGGCTAACAGTGATAGGCAATGATGACTTTAATCAGTTATTTATCTTTGATATGTTATGTTGGTTCTTATCTGATCACTATCAGTTGTGCTTTCTGTTTATACCCTGCCCAGATTTATCTTGCAGAAAAACAGAGTATACAAATATGTCAATGCGTTACAGCTGAAAAAGAGATGCACTATTAATCAAATTGCATGCCAAAATATATAAGTGTACTCAGCTTTAACGTTCCCGAGGATCGGGGAACGGAACTCCGTTGCCACAGGTCACCTTGGTACTTTAGGGTGGAGACACGTGTCGTTACCAGCAAACTATATTTGGTACACAGGGCCGTAATCAGGTGTAGTTCGCCCTTTGATATGCAGGGCCGTAGTAATCAGGCCTATTACACGATATGTTAACCCAGACCCCTATGGACAATGACTTAGACAATGACAGACAGATTTACGAACAACTAGAATATGTATTAAATAAATTAAATGTCAATGTCCTGTCTTTGCTCTATCAGTTATTGCCTTATGTTACTAATCTCTTTAATTTCTGTACGTGTTGTGCAGGCAAGTATCATCTGCCAGGCCAAAAAATAGTTCCATCGTGACGGTAAACACAGAGAAAATATGACCAAAAATATGCATATCTGGTTTTAAAGAAATAAAAATAACATCATAATGTTTAAATAAATAAATATATTCCTTTAGTAGTTGAAATAAATAAATAATAAATGATATAACGTACCGATTCAGGCGGGCAGCCGTTTAGCAATTCTCTACACACTCGATTGCTGTATGCTAATGAGCCCAGACGACTGTTTGTCAATCATCTGACGTCACAGCACAGCGCGATGAAAAATCGATATTGTCGGCTGGCTTTGTATCGCTCCGCCGTGAATCATTTCTGGTACTCATTTCTCAATAAAAAGGTGAATATATAAATAAATATCAGAAAAATAAGAATAATAATACTTACAGTTTCGAAGAATACATGATTTATTCAATAAATATATCATAAACACAATTAAACACTATTTTGTCACGATAGGCATATTTCTAGCTCGCAAATTCTCCTGTCTGCACAAATTATCGTTACTACAAAAATTAAACCCTAGTCTAGCCTCGTGGACGAGTGGAGTAGCTTGAATATTACATTCAAGCTTCACTTCTGACAACCACAATTACCCTGGCCTGTCAACAACTTAACTGACAGGCATCATCGGGTACTTCTCACACACTCGTACAAGACAACTTGCAAGTCGTGTGGGAGGCAAAATGCATGGTCCATTTTATTGCCGTTGGCTCGCTTACAAGCGGTAAACAGTCGCTAATGCAATACACAATATATAGCCACAGAATTATCTAACACAAACTGCTAACCCTATGCTAACTCTATCTACTAGTGAACACACAACTCCTAACGTTACTCTAAACGATGTGAACGCCCCAAGTCCAGTCTCCCGTCTGCCGGACATCTCTCCCGTGGTTACACACCCCGCGGGGGTGACCTTCTCCTTCGTGCGTGTTACCTCACATCGCACGCTGCTGGCAAAACGTGGCCTGTTGAGTGTCTACTCAACTGTGCTCTGGCTTCATGAGGTGCGGTGGTATCGTGATTAGAGTGCTAACTCTCTGAACACCGCCTGCGTGTATTCTGAGGGAGTGGCTAACCTTCCACGATTCCCTCATCTCCCCTGCTCTTGCCTCGGGCACCGTATCTCCTCCTGGTCCCTCCAGGATTGACCGCTCTCCCTGGCGGAGGGGATGCGGTTGAGTCTTTGACAGTCAAGATATCTCTATCTTGTACTGCCAGTTCGTCAGGTGTCATTTCATCCTGTACAGACATTAAGACCCAAAACGATTCTTCACTTCTACGTTTTATGCATCAGGTATTTTTGTGAGATCAAAGCGAAGTGGCCTTGGTCCTAGGTAAACGTTTTGAGTTTTACTTTTTTTTTTTTTCTTTTCTTTTTTTTTTACTTTTTGCTTCTAATAACTTATGATCTGTATAACAGTCTACCCTTCGTAGGGTTATTTTCCGATGGTATGCTTAATCTCCATCTTCTTTGTATTAAAATATAATCTATCTGGTTTTTCGTTGTACTGTTCGGGGATTTCCATGTGAAGAGTCTTCTTGGGCGTTGTTTAAAAAGTGTATTGACTATGATTATCTCATTTTCTTTGCAAAATTAAATTAATTTGTCGCCTGCATTATTTCTGTTTCCCAATCCAATATTTCTTAACACATGTCTTTCTTTTTCAGCTCTATCTGTTCCTACGTGTACATTAAAATCACTCATTATTATTGTTATGTCATTACGACTAATAATATCTAATGTGTCTTGCAGTGTGCTGTAACAATTTTCAATTTTGTCCTCCTCTGCTGTTGATGTAGGTGCATATATCTGTATGAGAGTTGTGTTGTTTGGATGGCACTGACACTGTAATTGGTTATATCCAATTACAGCTTTTGATGATGTTTTATCTAACAAAATGCCACTCCGCTCTGGCCTCGGACGTCTCTATCAGAGTATACGAAATGACTACCATGTTAATTCTTTAAATCTCCCTTGCCTCTCCAGCGATGTTCACTAATTCCTAAAACGTGCATATTTAATCTCTCAATCTCACCACATACTACCTTAATCTTTCCCTCATACAGACTTCTCACAATCCACGCTCCTAGTCTCACTCTGCTTCTTAGTCTGACGCATTGTATTTCCTTGATAACACCGTCGGGATTATCTCCGTTATCTCGATTACTAGTAAGAGCCCCTGCATCACACTCTTCCACAGTGTTATCTGATCTGCCAGGCCTGGGGTCTCACCACCAGATCTTGTCTTATTATGTTTTCTTTTGTGGCTGTTATGGTTAATTGGAAACTTTTGCAAAAGGTAGTTTGCCGTTCTTCCCTTCTGGGCAGTGTCTGTACTAGTCGGTGGCCATAGCCATTGTCTCTACTGATGCGATTATCTACCTAACGTCGCAGAGTGCAGACCATAACCAACAACAGTCTGTCGGCTGCTCTCACACTCCATCCACCACCTGCTTCCATGGCTTCACGTAACCCTGATTGAGGGTGTGAGAGGGGCGGGGGTAAAACGGGTACTCCACCTTGCCCAAGGGTGTCCTGTGGACTAACGGAGGAAATGGGGCGTCTTACACCTACTTTGATAGGGGATACCCCTACCCCGCTAACCGTATTTTCCGTTGGGTACACGATATTCTAAGCACTTCACTGTAGAATGTCATTCATTTCTCCTTTGTCCACGATATTCTAAGCACTTCACTGTAGAATGTGAGTATTTTCTCCTTTGTCCACGATAGTCTAAGCACTTCACTTTAGAATTTCTGTACTTTCTCCTTGGTCCAAAATATTCTAAGCACTTCACTGTAGAATTCTAGCTCAAAAGCTACTTCCTGTTTTCTTCTTTAGGGCTAACACTTTACTAACATATTTATACATTATGTGTATATACGTGTGCATTATTTTAGTGTCTGATCCTGGCTTCTACAAAACGCATACTCAGTTGCAATTTGACAAAGTGAATATTGTTTATTTAATTGTTTTGCTCAAATATGAAATGAATCAATTAATCAAGCGCCGTTTCCACAATGAAGGTTGGCTGCAATGGATCTCCAACACTGTCTCACGCCCTGACTGTACATTCTGCCGGACTGTTGCTCATCAATCTCTTGATGGCATTTCTCCACTTGTATCGTTATCTACCTCTTGCCCACTTGCTTTCAACCTTACCCTACAGTATGGTTTTTATAAGCGTTATATGTCTTTTAACATGGCCGAAATATTTCACTTACCCCTTTGTTTATTTCTTTCATCAACTCACTTTTCATTCCCAGGTTTTCTAGAACCTCTGTATTTTGGTAAGGGGGGGGGGGGGGGGGGAAGGGGGGTTCCATTTAATACAACATATTCTTCTGTACATCCACATCCCCAGGCCCTCTGTCCGATTTTCTAATTGCTAAAGTATGAAATCAAATAAGCACCAATGACACGATGCATTATAAAACAACAAAATAGACATCTTTATAACACATGTAACCGGCTCTGTGGCGTAGAGGATAATGAGACGCGCAGTTTCAAAATTCCCAGTCAGACCGAATTGAGGGTTCGAAATCAACCGCTGGCAAATTGAAAGCAGATCATTTTGCGTAAAATTCCGTGTTATGATACTTCAGTCGTCCAGAAAGTAATGGTAAACTCACTCATTCAGTAGCATATTCCTTGCAGAACTCGCTC
>JACEFZ010025726.1:302500-390000 GCA_014155875.1 Cepaea nemoralis
ATCTAGCTAGTTGAATGAAGTATTCTGGTATACAGCTAGTTGAATGAAGTATTCTGGTATATCAGCTAGTTGAAATGAAGTATTCGGGTATATAGCTAGTTGAATGAAGTATTCTGGTATACACAGCTAGTTGAATGAAAGTATTCTGTATATAGCTAGTTGAATGAAGTATTCTGTTATACAGCTAGTTGAATGAAGTATTCTGGTATAGCTAGTTTGAATGAAGGATTTCTCGGTATACAGCTAGTTTGAATGCAGTATTCTGGATATATAGCTAGTTGGAATGAAGTATTCCTGGTATACAGCTAGTTGAATGAAGTATTCTGGTATTATAGCTAGTTGAATGAAGTATTCTTGGTAAATCAGCTAGTTGAATGAAGTATTCTTGTATACAGCTAGTTGAATGAAGTATCTGGTATTTATAGGCTAGTTGAATGACGTATTCTGGCTATACAGCTCGTTGAATGAAGATATTTCGGTATCTAGCTAGTTGCACTTGAAGTATTCTGGTATACAGCTAGGTTGAATGAATGTATTCTGGTCTACAGGCTAGTTGAATGAAGTATTCTGGTATACAGCTAGTTGAATGAAGTTATTCTGGTATCACAGCTAGTTGAATGAAGTATTCTGGTATACAGCTAGTTGAATGAAGTATTCTGGTATATAGCTAGTTGAATGAAGTATTCTGGTATACTAGCTAGTTGAATGAAGTCTTCTGGTATATTAGCTAGTTGAATGAAGTATTCTGGTATATAGCTAGTTGAATGAAGTATTCTGGTATACAGCTAGTTGAATGAAGTATTTCTGGTATATAGCTAGTTGAATGAAGTATTCTGGTATACAGCTAGTTGAATGAAGTATTCTGGTATATAGCTAGTTGAATGAGTATTCTGGTATACAGCTAGTTGAATGAAGTATTCTGGTATATAGCTAGTTGAATGAAGTATTCTGGTTATAGCTAGTTGAATGAAGTATTCTGGTATATAGCTAGTTGAATGAAGTATTCTGGTATACAGATAGTTGATATGACGTATGGTATATAGCTAGTTTGAATGAAGTATTCTGGTATACAGCTAGTTGAATGAAGTATTCTGGTATACAGCTAGTTGAATGAAGTATTCTGGTATATAGCTAGTTGAATGAAGTATTCTGGTATACAGCTAGTTGAATGAAGTATTCTGGTATACTAGCTAGTTGAATGAAGTATTCTGGTATACAGCTAGTTGAATGAAGTATTCTGGTATATAGCTAGTTGAATGAAGTATTCTGGTATACAGCTAGTTGAATGAAAGTATTCTGGTATATAGCTAGTTGAATGAAGTATTCTGGTATATAGCTAGTGACTGAAGTATTCTGGTATACAGCTAGTTGAATGAAGTATTCTGGTATATAGCTAGTGAATGAAGTATTCTGGTATACAGCTAGTTGAATGAAGTATTCTGGTATATAGCTAGTTGGAATGAAGTATTCTGGTATACAGCTAGTTGAATGAAGTATTCTGGTTAAGCTAGTTGAATGAAGTATTCTGGTATACAGCTAGTTGAATGAAGTATTCTGGTATATAGCTAGTTGAATGAAGTATTCTGGTATACAGCTAGTTGAATGAAGTATTCTGGTATATAGCTAGTTGAATGAAGTATTCTGGTATATAGCTAGTTGAATGAAGTATTCTGGTATACAGCTAGTTGAATGAAGTATTCTGGTATACAGCTAGTTGAATGAAGTATTCTGGTATACAGCTAGTTGAATGAAGTATTCTGGTATATAGCTAGTTGAATGAAGTATTCTGGTATACAGCTAGTTGAATGAGTATTCTGGTATACAGCTAGTTGAATGAAGTATTCTGGTATACAGCTAGTTGAATGAAGTATTCTGGTATATAGCTAGTTGAATGAAGTATTCTGGTATACAGCTAGTTGAATGAAGTATTCTGGTATACAGCTAGTTGAATGAAGTATTCTGGTATACAGCTAGTTGAATGAAGTATTCTGGTATACAGCTAGTTGAATGAAGTATTCTGGTATACAGCTAGTTGAATGAAGTATTCTGGTATATAGCTAGTTGAATGAAGTATTCTGGTATACAGCTAGTTGAATGAAGTATTCTGGTATATAGCTAGTTGAATGAAGTATTCTGGTATACAGCTAGTTGAATGAAGTATTCTGGTATATAGCTAGTTGAATGAAGTATTCTGGTATACAGCTAGTTGAATGAAGTATTCTGGTATACAGCTAGTTGAATGAAGTATTCTGGTATATAGCTAGTTGAATGAAGTATTCTGGTATACAGCTAGTTGAATGAAGTATTCTGGTATATAGCTAGTTGAATGAAGTATTCTGGTATATAGCTAGTTGAATGAAGTATTCTGGTATACAGCTAGTTGAATGAAGTATTCTGGTATACAGCTAGCTGAATGAAGTATTCTGGTATATAGCTAGTTGAATGAAGTATTCTGGTATATAGCTAGTTGAATGAAGTATTCTGGTATATAGCTAGTTGAATGAAGTATTCTGGTATATAGCTAGTTGAATGAAGTATTCTGGTATACAGCTAGTTGAATGAAGTATTCTGGTATATAGCTAGGTTGAATGAAGTATTCTGGTATATAGCTAGTTGAATGAAGTATTCTGGTATACAGCTAGTTGAATGAAGTATTCTGGTATATAGCTAGTTGAATGAAGTATTCTGGTATATAGCTAGTTGAATGAAGTATTTGGTATACAGCTAGTTGAATGAAGTATTCTGGTATATAGTAGTTGAATGAAGTATTCTGGTATATAGCTAGTTGAATGAAGTATTCTGGTATATAGCTAGTTGAATGAAGTATTCTGGTATATAGCTAGTTGAATGAAGTATTCTGGTATACAGCTAGTTGAATGAAGTATTCTGGTATATAGCTAGTTGAATGAAGTATTCTGGTATATAGCTAGTTGAATGAAGTATTCTGGTATACAGCTAGTTGAATGAAGTATTCTGGTATATAGCTAGTTGAATGAAGTATTCTGGTATAGTTCTTACAATGAGGATCCAAGAATCTATTAATAGAACCCCAGATGCTAGGAACATTCCTTTGTCTTGGTAGTTAGTTGACTACCCTTTACCAGGACACTACCGTTAACCCCAACATTTATTAGGTGTTTATAATTTACTGTCGGCTCTGTGGCAATGGGGCTTACGAAAGCAATTCGTTATCCCACATACCACTTTCGAAACACAACTGTGAGAGATTTCTCAGCAAACCGCATTGCTTTGGTTTTCATAAAATAGTATGAGTGTCGGACGTTCAGAAACAATGGCGAATTACTTAACGTAAACTTGCCAAGAAATCACAAACAGCCAAATATACTGGGATTGACTGCGACGTCTTCTAAAGGATATGCAACTAAATAACCTGTAATTTACTAGTCAACTTTACGTTGAGTTTCGCATGATCGGGTATATTAGTAGTTTTTCAATGGGTCTGTGTTGCAGTAATTTCCTTTCCCTCTCCAAGTCTAGCAACCGGCAGAGTGTACTAGACAGGTTCTGGATCTTCACGTGTGTGAGGGACACGTGAAATGTGATATGTGGTTTCTTTGGTGGTTAGTTAGATCACTTTTATTACATACTAGCTGACCCGGCCCGGCTTCGCCCAGACCTTGGTGGGGAGCATCTCATTTAATTCATATAAGTAGTCATATAAGTTCCCGTTCCCGTTACCGACTATCTGTCTGTCTGTCTGTCTGTCTGTCTGTCTGTCTGTCTGTCTGTCTGTCTGTCTGTCTGTCTGTCTGTCTGTCTGTCTGTCTGACCCGGCCCGGCATCGCCCAGCTCCTAGTGTGGAGCATCTAATTTAATTCATATAAGTAGTCATATAAGCTCCCGTTCCCGTTCCCGACTATCTATCTGTCTGTCTATCTGTCTGTCTGTCTGTCTTTCTGATCCGGCCCGGCTTCGCCCAGTCCCTGATGGGAAGCATCTAATTTAATTCATATAAGTAGTCATATAAGTTCCCATTCCCGTCTGTCTGTCTGTCTGTCTGTCTGTCTGTCTGTCTGTCTGTCTGTCTGTCTGTCTGTCTGTCTGTCTGTCTGTCTGTCTGTCTGTCTGTCTGTCTAATCATTTATTGGTTGCAGTTAGAACAACCTTAGATAAACGAAGACCAACTTACAAAAAGCATTAGAAAGAGCACTTGAAAGATCTTTACACCTTCCACTACAATTAACTTGGGTAAATGGAGCAGCGGCAGCAGCAGCAGCAGAAGAAGAAAAAGGAGGAGTAGGAGCTGGGAGGAGGAAGAGGGAGGAGGAGGGGAAGGAGGAGGGAGGAGGAGGAGGGAGGAAGAGGGAGGAGATGGAGGAGGAGGGGGGAGGGGGAGGACGTAGGAGGGGGAGGACGCAGGAGGAGGAGGAGGGAGTAGGTGGAGAGAGGAGGAGAAGGGAGGAGGAAGGAAGTGGAGTGATTAGGATGAGGGAGGAGGGCGAGGAGGCAGGAGGAGGAAGAGGGAGGAGGAGGAAGGAGGAGGAAGAGGGAGGAGGAGAAAGAGGGAAGAGGAGGATGGAGGATGGAGAGGGAGGAGGGGGAGGGGAAGAGGAAGAGGGTAGGAGGTGGAGGTGGGGAGAGTAGGAGGAGGAGGATTATAACGCATATGCCTGTAGATTTAATAATGGCTGAAGGTGTTCCATGTCTTCTTAGAGTTGGCGACAGTGTAAAGAAATATAAAATCTTCAAACTTGATAGAGATAAGGTAACTATTATTTATTTATTCTTTAAGCATAAAAAGATGAGTTACAATGTTATGCATTATGCATTATTTTTATGAAAACTTTGAAAATGCCTTAAAGATTGTATCACTATTTATTATAACTCATATGCCGGTATATAACTATAGACAAAGAGTTTATAAATCTTTGAAAACGATGCAACAATATGACTATAAGTTATACAGAAAAGTTATGCCCCTTGAAATAACTTTTACAGAGTTAAGTCCCCTCGCTGTATATAAATTACAATGTAAAATGAAAAATTAAATAATATTAAGTAAGCAGCCGATTTCACACTAAATAAATACCACAGTTGGCTGCGCTGGAATGAAAGGAAGACGTGTAGAAAATTTCATCTCAATCGGATGGGCCGTTCGCGAACGCATAAAGGACATACAGACATACCCACACACATCCTGTTTTATATATAAGATTGATATCTCCATAACGGTAAGAGGAGACTCTCAGCACAGTTCAAGGATTCAAATGACTATACCAGATGTCACCCCTCTATAAATATTATTGTGTGCGCGTTTTGTAATTGTTAAAATTTACCCCAGGTAGATGCCTAATCAGCAATAAGAGTTTTGTCATTTTTGAAATTTACACCGAGTAAATGCCTATTCGGCTATAAGTGTTTATTGGGGCATAATGCTGGTAAAGGGTAATCAACTAACTACCAAGACAAAGGAATGTTCCTAGCATGTGTGGTTCTATTAATAGATTCTTGGATCCTTGTTGTAAGAATTGTACCAGAATACTTCATTCAACTAACTATATACCAATGTAATGTTTATTATTATTATTATTATTATTATTATTATTATTATTATTATTATTATTATTATTAATATTATTATTATTATTATTATTATTATTATTATTATTATTATTATCTCCAGACGGATGCCAATTCGGCCAGAAAAATTTAATTTTTTTAATGTTCTCCGGTAGATGCCTATTCGTCCTCCTGTTTTCAGTTTTGCTGCGGGATTTTTAGCGTGTGCAACGTGTCCGGGGATCTTTCCCATCCATACCCGATAACACCAGACATCCGATCCACTAACCCAAGGTCAGGGGTGGATCTCCCACTTCCCCCTTTTGTCTTGTAAATCAAACACGGTCTCCATGAGTTAGACACGAACACGTCGTAACTCTACACCATAAAAGGTGATTAACCAAGGCAGGGAAATTTGATCTGAAATTGATGTTTGCATAATTTAGAATTAGTCTAATTTAACAAAAACGATTAACCGTGGCCAAGAAACCTGATCTGAAATTGATGTTTGCATAAAGTATGCTGAACTAACAGGACGGAGTTAGTGAGCATATGGGTGATATTGCCAGGGCGGTACACAGGTGTGCGGGGGCAAACACCGGCTGGTAGGTTAGCAGCTGTTGATGCCCCCTGGGGGTTCAAACTACTTTATGATATATGACCAGCGATGTGAAGAAAGATGTTAAGGACGCAATTCGTAATCCTACATACCGCAGTCTAAACATTGCTGCGGAAGATTTGGAAACAGACTGCCTTCTGCTGGTTTTCATACAGTGGTATGAGTTCGGTCGTTAAGAAATTAATGGCGAACTACTGAACGTAAACTTGTCAAGAAATCGCAAACAGATCAAAATGTGTTGAGGTTGACTGCGACGTGATGTAAAGGGTTGGCAAGTAACTTTTTTAAGTGTTATAGGTGAAGGCTCGTTGGGACTCTTGTGGAGAGTGCAGCTGAATACACGGTGTATCTATATCTGGAAATAATGGCTCAGAAGGGAGTGAATAGAAGGTATGGGTAACACTCCACGTGTAGAGGGCAGGCCAGGTGGACTTGTAACCAAATTACTACTGGAATCATCTGCATGGAAACTATTCGGTGGTTTTTAACAATAAGGCGAAGAACGTGCGTGAAAGTGCAGTGATATCGATTCTTACATTAAGTAGTCAGTACTGGAAGGTAATGTCAAAGGTTAGCGAGCATGAGGTGATTGATTGATTGATTGATTGATTTAGGAATCGACATCACAGCATTCGGGGCATTCCCATAAGTGCTCCGTCCCCGTCCCCAGCAGCCTCCGAAGAGTTCCAACACTAATAGTACCAGTAGCAATCTGATTATAAGTCTGTCTCACCTTTCCTCTGAACGTTGAGCGTCGGCCAGATCCCTTCGTCACTCCTCGCTGTCTCATTCTTGCCAGACCATGGTAATCCATTTTCTCCTCCGAGGTGTGCACGTGCTCCCACAAGGCCGCAACCACGTCTGCCTTGTCATGTATCAATACTCCACCAAGTTCTGCAGAGTCAGCCAATCTGTCCGCCTGTTCATTTCGCAGCAC
Source organism: Cepaea nemoralis (assembly GCA_014155875.1). Lineage (NCBI taxonomy): Eukaryota > Metazoa > Mollusca > Gastropoda > Stylommatophora > Helicidae > Cepaea > Cepaea nemoralis. Next base: position 309,577 of record JACEFZ010025726.1, read on the forward strand.
ACCGGCATGCCCCGGAGAAAAGATCCAGGCGATGCTTGTCACACGTGACCTCCGAAGCGAAGCAAGCCACTCCGCACGAAGTCTGCCCGTCCTCACCCTCGTCAGCATGCTTTTTGAGTCAGGTACAATCACGATGTGTGTGTGTGTGTCGTATTCTCCATCCAGCGGAGAGCCGCAGTGACTGCCTCCACTTCCATTCTTAAGCTGGATGTTGTGGTATCATATTCCAGGCTCTTCTGCCCCAAACATCGACCATTAGCTTTGGCTATGAACCCCCAGCCACTTCTCTCACCTCTTGACACCGAACCATCTGTGTAGATAATCACATCACTCGAGTGAGCATTGTCCTGAATTAGTTGCTGGATTTCCACTTCCGTGGCCCCTGCTGGCCACTCCCTGCACTCCCGGCTTAATGTGATTATAACTCTGCACAAGTCTAACTGCTCCGCTGGCACTCTGACCCACTCCTCTCCACGCCTAATGTTCCCCAAGGGGCAAGAGGTAGACGGCATTACTAATGTGAAGATACATCAAGATGTGGACGTGCGGCCGTTTTTTTCAGAATGTATAATCAAGGCGAAAGACAGTGTTGGAGATCCATTACATCCAAACCTTTGTTGTGGAAACGATTTCTGATTGATTGGAGTTAAGTGTTTAAATTCAGTAGGATAAAATGCTTTTCTTAGCTCGATGTCATCATCATCAAGTGCCTTGACAACTGGCATGGGTGATCATGCATCTACACAAATTACGATCTCCGACGTCATGAATCAATTCGTGTGTTGACGCCCTACTGTGCTTTGTTACAAACTCAATATTTTCTCTCGCTGTCTTCCTCTATCCTTATTTCCACACATCGTTACAGTTGTCACAACATGTTTCATTGTTTATCTTCTCGTTTTGTTGCTAGAAAATGATGATCGCCGCTTGCTGATGTTTGTGATAAGACAACCAACCAGCTCGATGAACTTAAACAAATCGCAGAAAATGTTCATGGACATGTCTCCTTAGTCCAGACGTGCGTGTGGTGAAAAAGAGAGACGAAGAAGCTTATCCATGTGTTTATACTGTCTGTTAGGATCGAAGTTCCGACAGGCGCACAGTAAGAACGTTATTTTCTGATACGGCAGCATCTGCAGCTTGTCTTGTTCCAGATGTATTGGTGTTACTTTTCCTCTGGAATAAACTATGCATGTCAGGAGAGGGATAATTCTGCATGGGCAACACATGGTCTATACAATTCATACAAGGATTTTGATGTATGGCTCCATCCCTGATCTCCGCCATGGGTTGTAGTTAATGTGCCATTTTTAAGGTAGAATGTAACAAACAATTGTTTGTAGAAACGGCAAGGTGCCAGTGTATTCCCCTGACCTGAGGTTAAGAATGATAATCCGTCATTGCCGGTAGAGAGTAATTGAACTGTCATGTTATATACTTTTCTCCGAGAATGCACTGCACCCTTTTCCAACACAGTGGTACTTCCCTGTATTGTTATTCACATTCCAGGTCCTTGTTTTTCGTCTGTATCATCTTTTTCATTTCCGGGTACATCACAAAGGGATGGTTCGCTTTCTGCGATTACTTTGCTTAGTGCACGTCTCAATGCTGGGAGTTTACGACCTTGGAGAAGTTGTACTTCAGGTGGTGCATCTGTAACCTTTCATTTCTTCACCCTCATCCGAGGAGGTTAGCTGTCTGGTCCATTGCTCGGGTACAATAGAAGTATAAGATTGTTGATACTCCACGTTTGACAAGGTCACCGACTGTGATTTATGGGTAATGAACACAGCTCACAACCCTGACTTACTGGGTTCGAAGTCAGAAGCGGAGCGAATCGCTGTCCATTGTGTATGAAAGTAATGTAAGCTCTGACCGTTGTTTCTGACAGTAATGTAAGCACTGTCCGTTGTTTATGACAGTAATGTAAGCACTGTCCGTTGTTAATGACAGTAATGTAAGCACTGTCCGTTGTTTATGACAGTAATGTAAGCACTGTCCGTTGTTCATGACAGTAATGTAAGCACTGTCCGTTGTTTATGACAGTAATGTAAGCACTGTCCGTTGTTTATGACAGTAATTTAAGCACTGTCCGTTGTTTATGACAGTAATGTAAGCACTGTCCGTTGTTTTTAACAGTGGTATGAGCGCTCTCCGTTGTTTATGATAGTGATGTGACCGCTGTTCGCCGTTTATGACAGTAGTGTGGACGCTGTCCGTTGTTTATGACAGTGATGTGAGCGCTGTCCGTTGTTTATGACAGTGATGTGAGCGCTGGTCGTTAGGACAACTATAGCAAATTCATTCCATCATTCAGGTGTCGTCTCCACGATGAAGGTTGACTGTAATGGATCTCCAACACCGTCTCTCGCCTTGAGTGCACATTCTTTCAGACTGTGCTGTTCGTCCATCTCTTGATATCATTGTCTCCACTTGTATCGGTGTCTACTTTATGCTCGCTTGCATTCGACCTTATCCTCCAGTGTAGTTTTTAAAAGAATATTATGTCTTTTAAGGCTGCCGAATTTATTTCACTTGGCTCTTTTTATTTATTTCATAAACTATCTTTTCATTCCGAGTTTTTCTAGAATCTCAGTATTTGACTGTTTTTGATTTCATGAAATACTACATACTACACATTCTTCTGTAATCCACATTTCCAAGGGCCTCTATTCGACTTTCTAATTGGTTGTTGTTTGTCCAGGCTACCGCGCTATATAGTAGTGATAAGCCAATTACTAAACGTAGAATTGCCTAGAACATCACAAACAGAAAATAAATGCTAGGGTTGACTGTGACGGCCTGTAAAAGACATGCCTCTAACTATATCTAACGATTGTAAAGATTCGAACCGATATTTCCGATGTGAAAGGCGAACTTCCTTTGTAAATGTCACTCCGATGTCCTTCAATGTGAGATAATGATTCTTAATTACTTCATTTACAATACATCTTGGAGAGTTGTTATATTTAAACCATATCATTCCTCTTCAGGGTGTTTCCGGAAGAGTCTCTACTACTGGACCAGCAATGGACGAGCACGTACATTGGCCCTCCCGCAAAGTCTGTCAATTAAGGCATCGCGTGTAGGCTCATCATCACCATCTGCAGTGCGAAATTGCGAAGGCACTCATGACTCTCCACGTATCTCATTCCTTTATGTTCAGACTCGGTTTCACTGATGTATCCCCGGTGCCACAACTGTTAAAAATCTAGACACATTCATTCATTCAGTAGCATGTCGTTTGCAGAACCTCGCCCCAATAAAAACCTTTCGGACAACTTCTCGGTCATGAGCTAGATGTTCGCAACTCCCGTGTGTTGCCGGGGCCCATAAGGGAAGCAAAGAATAGCAACACTGTTGCCTACCACGCATGTCGTAAGAGGCGTCTAAGGAGACTATGGTTCCGTCGCCCTGCTACTGAGTGAGTGCGTGGTGCGACACTGTGAGCTGTGAGTTTCGTGTGAAATGCTTTTGAATCTGCCCAAGGTTTTTTGGAACGTGACTGCATGTTCGGAGCGATGGCAGCTGGCTATGTCCCAGAGTTGACCGGTTTTTGCCTTATGCAGAAATGCGTGGCTGCTGGGCTTCTGGTTGACTGCCACTGCCATCGACGATGAACTGTATTTTCGTGGACTGTGTGGGTGAACATCTAGGAAACATCCAGATGGGAAAATGACTGCCGATTCCATCAGACATAAACTGGATGTTTCGTGGGGGACTATTGTGTTGACATTCTGGCGGCGGCATTATGCACAGTGTATCTGTGCGGACTGTTGTTTGTCGAGACTCCTGTCTTTTCCCCTCTTCACATTGGGCAGTGGGGAGCGTTTTATGTGATATTCACTGGCACAGGAACGGAGCATAATGGGGACGACCCGTTGCTGTGAAGTTGGAACCGTGACTAACTAACTAACTAACTGCGGAGAGCTATCGAGAACAAGTCACCCAAACTGTTCAAGAAACCTGATAAGGGGAAGGAAAATGGCACGTCGCAAGAAACATACCAGTAGACACCCGACTTACAAGATGAGCGGCGTGGAAGCCGCCAAGACTTTAAAGATGACGAGAGAAGAGAACATGTCTGCGAGCTGCAGCAAACGACCTGAACCTACATTAACCTTAAATGAAGCTACCACGAGGAAGACCGACGATAACCCACCACGGACAAGAGCCAAGACAGATGAGAAGAAGAGAGAGGAGAAAGACACCAGAGCCGGAAACATCGATTCACAGACGACAAGATGGGTGGTCAAACGTATCCAAGTTTAACTGACAGATGAACAAATCCTGAAGCAGCTACAACGGGAGAATCTTCGTATCCAAAACTTGAAGGCGGAGCGAATTCTAACGTACCTCAAGATACCTACTTCTCTAGCTGTGGTAACAACAGAGGGCAGCGGGATGCCGATTACAGTATCTATGAACAAGAAAACACAACAGCCTGAAAAATTCACTTCGAGAATTACTATATGTTCAAGATGCCAGAGGGCCGGCCACAGCAGAACAACATGCCACAGCAGAACAACATGCCACAGCAAGACAGAGATATGTCGATACTGCGCCGAATACCATGCATTCAAGGAATGTCCGCTGGCCAAACAGGACAAGGACTTCCGAGAGCCCAACGACAACAGAAAGTGTGCCAACTGCCTTGGCAAGCATGGAGCAAGATACCTAAGCTGTCAGTACGTCGAAAGACATAGATATATCTTAAAGACCGCCATAACTACAAAGACACCATACAAGGAAGCACTGCGGAGGTGCGAAACAGCAACAGGCATCTCACAAGCCGAAAAATTACAGCTACAAAACCAGATTGACGAGCCGAAGAAGCAAGTCAAATCACTGCTGACGACAACTCCGATCAGCGACAAAGAACAACTGCTGGCGGACATGAAAACAGAATCCAGCACAGCATCCAACAAGAGATGGAACGCATGGCCGAGACGAAGAAGGAAATCGAAGAAGTCCTAAAAGCCACCATGTCAGAGAGAGAACTGCTGAAAGCCAAACGGGAACAATACCAAAAGAGCAAACAATACCAAACAAGAAAAAGCCACGCAAAAGACTACAGAGGAGCCGAAAACTGGAGCTAAGCCAAAGACCAGTGAAAACTCCAAGACGAACCCAGCTACCCATTTTCAATGACGAATAAGTTCAAAGGGAAACCAGTCTTCAACCAGAGAGAATGGACCGACGAGGAATCTAGTGATTGGTAGCTCAGATGAGATTATTCTCGGGTCGACCATAAAGCAAGGAAACAAAAGCAAGCAACCCAAAGGAGGAGTCCTTATAAGGACTGCATCCTAGCAAAATAGACGAGACAGAAGCCAACAATAATTAAAGAAACTGGCAGAGGAGCCGGGTACAAGGGATGATTCGCCAACCAATCCCCCAGCTGACGCCACAGACACAAACGCTTTTATAACTAGTCGGAGTCAGGACTCACTCGTAAGAGCGCACAGACAGAAACAAGATAAAAAAAAAAAAAAAAAACCACGGACCTCAACTCTAAGGCTGAAGAAGCAGGTTGAGCAAGGCCGAATTTAGAATTTTTGTTTTTGAATCAAGCGAGCAAGCTAGGTGTCCCGCGTCCGATACACCCATCTGGAGATCATCTGCCGCATCCTGCACCCATCTTCTCTTTGGCCTTCCTCACCCTTTCTTCCATGACATATACCCCTCCATGATTGTTCTCTCCAAACATATTTCAATTTTCTTTGTGTTATCGTCTTTTGTAGCCAACCTTCAATATTCAGCTATTGTCGTATGGATGCATTTGTTCTTTCCTGTATCCGCGATATTCTTAGAACTCGATTATAACATTTATATTCAAAGACTGTTATGCGCTGTTCAGCTTGTTTATAAAGTGTCCACGGTCTCACGGGCGTATGTTGCAATGAGAAAGATGGATGCTCTTAAAAATCTAATGTTTGTAGGGGTATCTGTCCCATGCCACAATTTATACAGTGTAAACTAAAAGCTGAAAATGTGTATCCTCTACCTTTTCAACGCGGCTTTGTGGTTGTAGAGTTGAAGTTTCTGAGTGCTGCACAAAGTAACTGGTTACTGTCATCTCGTAAAGACACTGACATTCTGTGGGTACGTCATACGTAGATATCTGAAATTCTTTGGCTTGTTCAGTTGTGGGCAATTCACAAAGTAACTGCTTAGTGTCATCTCATAAAGACACTGACAGTCTGTGGGTACGTCATACGTAGATAACTTGTATTCTTAGGCTTGGTCAGTTGTAGGCAATTCACATCCTTAAGCTACTTCGAATGTAGGTACTTCACACTATTTGACTACGTCACACGTAAACAATTCACATCCTTTGGCTACGTTTTCAAACACTTCTGAATGTTCGTGTAGACAATTCAGTTCTTTGGTTACATTGTGGCATTCATTGTGAAGATTCCACTTCGCTTCAGCCATACGGGCTCGGACTCTCCTAGCAGATCTGGGGATATGATTGATGATTAACTGTTTATTTTCAAGTCGAAACCGTTAACACTCGACTTCAACACTTGATCCCTACTGCTCCAGCCGTAATGGAAAAGATCCATCAATATATATGTGTTACCTTGAGTCAAGCTGTCTTTTATTGCCCTCATGTGTTTATCTTCAGTGTCTGATTGATCGCTGCCTGGAGAATTAGACAGCAGGTCTATGGCTTCCCCGCAGTTTCGGATGACCTGGTCAATAGATTCACATAAGTTATGAAAAATAGAAAACTGAAGCACATCATATTAACTGGATGGTTGGGGCTGAAGACAAAAAGCTGACGACCAAGAAATAGATTCCAGACGGTTTGCCTTTGCGAAAGGCTGAATTTAGAGACCATGTGTTGCCCATGCAGCACGATCCCTCTCTCGGCCTGTCTAGTTTACTCCAGAGGAAAGGTGACACCAATACATCTGGAACAAGACACGATGCAGAAGCTGCCGGATCAGCAAAACAATTCTCTAACTGAACGATCTATAAGCTATAGAAACATTAAATATTTAAAATTGTGTAAATGTTAAGAGGCTCGACTTCATTGCACAGATTGTGACCCCATAAGGCGCTGCTCTTTCCTCCTGGTGATCTGCCGAATGCGTCGCACAAAGCACGAACTCCGTAACTCCAGCGACGATCCCCAGGAGTCTCCGAGAAAATTCCACTTGTGACACGAAAGGCCTAGGTCAGAATCAAACCCACAACATTCGGAACGCGAGACAGGCGTCACGGAGACTCCTGCACGCAAGAGACTTTAAACCCAAACTTAAAATGACGTAATTGTCTCGGGGCGTCAGCTTTTGATGTGGTCGTATCATTGATATGTCTACCACCAGATGAGTTTATTCTCGTGTTGAACTAAATAGTTCTCTGGAGTCTTCCTGGAATCATTACAGCTTGAATCAGTATTGTGAATGAGACACCTCGCTTTAACCAGTTCTAGATTTGGATATGTCTATATTTAGTGAACATTCCTGTTCATCCTTTAGTTCCATTTTGTACATGTTAATGTTCCATGTCCACATGCTCTTCGCTATACTCTTCGTGTCAGTGAATGTAACACAGCTCTCTTTTATGAATTCAAACTTGCTCACCACAGCAGTCGAGCGAACATTCTGTGCTGCAACTCTAGTCATCAGGTACAGAAACACACCGATCCCAGTCCCAGCAGTGAAAGAACCTGTAGCTTTGTACGCCGAATCAAATTGTATTTACCAATTGACATGCAGATGCGAGGCCATCTACATAGGCAGTACTGAGCGACAGTTACATTGCAGGGTTTCGGAACATATTCCGAATTGGTTGGACAAGATACTACACACAGAAGATAGTAGCCAAGGCAGGCCGACACACCGGAAAAGTCTGGCTTCATCGGTCAGGAGACATGTGTTCGAGAGTGGTCACGTGGTTGAAAGAGACAGTACTTTCCGTGTGTTGTTCAACACACAAAGTAGTCGATTGTTAAAGTTTGCTGAAGCTATACTAATCAACCTTCGTAAGCCGTCCTTGTGTAAGCAGAAAGACATGTTAGTCAGTTTAAAATTACCGTGGTAGACAATCGACATTACTGTGCGAACATGTGTATATTTCAGTTTGAAGGATTTATCTAATTAATTCACGTAAGTTGTGTGATTTCTGCAGTATGTACCTGACTAGATGCAGCGAAATATGCCAGGCAATAAATCGTGCAATCTATTGTTTGTGTCTTCGTTATTCAAATTCAAACTTTCTCTGTCTAAAGTTACTTACCATTTCTGATCTCCTTTAGTTTCATGCAGCTCTCGTATTAGTGAATGATACCAATATATGTTATAAATTCGAACTTTCCGTGTCTAAAGTTAGTCAACATTCCTGTTCTTCATTTAGTCCAATTCATTCATTCATTCATTCATTCATTCATTCATTCATTCATTCATTCATTCAGTAGCATGTCCTTTGCAGAACCTCGCTCCCAAAACAACCTTCCAGAAAACTTCTCGATCACAAGCAAGATGTCTCGCGCCCGATACACCCATACATGAAAGAAGACATAATTTAGTCTCTTGCCGCTCTATATTTCGTGTTAGTCACTGATACCAATATATATTATGAATTTCAACTGTCCGTTTCTACATTTAGTACACAGTAATGTTCTTCGGTTATTTCCATACAGATTAAGGTTCAGTGTTAAGATCATTTTGCTGAATGAAACAAGTACATTATGTATTCGAACTGCCCCATGGATGTTGGGTTCGAGTCTGTTGACAATGAAATACCTAAAGTTAAAGTGAGTGGCACCTTACAATCTTGGCAGACCAAAGTATGTGAGTTGGAATGTGGCCAAAATTCCATCACAATGCCTGGGCAGAGCTTCAGAGAAACATGTGGTGCCCAAACGACATGTTCCCTCTCTCGGCCTAGTCTTGTGTTCTCCAGAGGAATGGGTAACCAATACGTCTGCCACAAGGTAGGCTGCAGACGCTGGCGGCGCAGCGTCAAACCTCCGAGATTCCCCCCTCCACGAAAGTTAAAGTATGTAGATGAAATATTAACAACATGCGCCTACCTGTAGGCAGTCAATGTGTGATGTACTGAATCATGGTACGCTTACATCCTAATATACTTCTCCGCACACGTGAAGTAGCTGTACCGTCTGGCACAATCTGCAAGTTTCTGCACTTGTGTATGGGAAGAAAAGCTCTGTAATACAAGCCCCGGATATGACACCGCGGTACCAGGTGGAGAAAATACTATCTACAGCAACGTCACACCGATTGATGCAAACCTTTTCATGGCTTATTTCACATAAATATCAGTTGGGGAACCCTGTGAGGCCATCAAGACAATTAATAGATAAATACACACGTATTGTTTGGCACTCAAAGAAGTAGAGGTAAGAATTAGAGAATAGAGGACGCACTAGGCAACATAAAAATTTAAAGCTATAGTCGGTCGGTAATTATAGCTTTCAATTTTTATGCTGCCTAATGCGTTCTCTAGTCTCTAATTTGTACCCCTACTTTTATGAGTGTCAAACAATACGTGTGTACTTATCTATTAATTGTCTTGATGGCCTCACAGGGTTCCCCAACTGATATTTATGTGTAATAAGCCATGAAAAGGTTTGCATCAATCGGTGTGACGTTGCTGTAGATAGTATTTTCTCCACCTGGTACCGCGGTGTCATATCCGGGGCTTGTATTACAAAGCTCTTCTTCCCCTATTTATCTATTAATTGGTTTCACGACTTTGGCCATCTACTCCTCACCATCGTTGACAGTTTTATGTCTTACTCTCTATGTCTTATGTACCGTGTCCAAAGCTAAAGACTAGAAGTACTAACACTGAACATATATAACTTAAATCAAAATTATCGGATAAAGATAGACACGAAGGAGACAGTATAATTACTATAAAAAAAATAATGTAAGCGCCCTTTGACACTCATTGAGGCACATTTCTTGGGAACGTAAATTACAAGCACCTCAGAAGTTGGAGTTAGATCGCATGATGGTCAGGGACACTGGTAATAAGGAAAGCTTATCCACATGCAAACATGAAATCCAGTGCAATAGATTTAGTAGCACGTGGATGGACATCGCTTGGATTCATAGCCAGCGAACACAACTTACAAATACAAACAAAAACAAAAATACAATTCGCATATAGTGCTAGACCGACATTTTTATAAATGAATTGGCGCTCAGCATGCGATGGGGTCGTGTCACTTCGCAGACATTACCATGTGCCAGTTTTACGCCGGGTCGATGTTTAACCATAATAATCACCACAATGAGGACAAGACCCCTGGCCACCAGCCCGGCAGACGAGCGTCTAGCCACTGCGCTTCCGCAACTGCCGTAGGTACTGTACCTCAATAAACATCGTCTGCCTGTACCTGCCTGGCCCAGAAGCGCAGATTCAATCATCCCCTGGCATTTCGGCACAGAAACTATGAGACGAAAAGCGAGGGTAGATGAAAATGGCGATATACGAATGCGATTATCTGATTCCCTTCCTACCGGCGGGATATTCCCGTTGACAGCCGGAGAAGACTGATAGATTCGGCGTATTCCAAATGTCATATATTTATCATCAGTGGATTATAAGCTGCAGGGTCTATCCAGTCATGCATAAGTCACCACTACACAACATCCGTATTTACTGTTCTATATGATTATTTCTGAGATATTTATGGCGTGTGTTTGTGTGTGTTTGTGTGTGAATGTATCCAAAGTTACTTATAGTATGTGCTGATTCTGGAATAACCACTAGGTGCTTCGGTAGTGCATGGGAATTTGTTCGCGGTTCTGAGTCTCGACTGAAGGATTAGAACAAGACAATAATGGAGCATTTATAATTTGCTGCAACGTATGCATATGTGAATATCTGATATGTATACGTTATTGTGTACGAGAATATAATAAATAAGTGGTGCATTCTGGTAAACACACATTTCCAGCCCCTTCGATGTCTTGGAGTGAATGCACACAGCTAAGAACCCCGTATTGTGAACTCATCGAGAAAATGGAAACACTAATGGATACGTTTACTTTGTGATAAATATGATCCGTGAATTCAATCAATCAATAGATCAGTTTATTTCCCAGGTAAGTGAGACACGATCATCACTTTGCACATTAGATCCCGCATCTGGATGACGTTAGGTAGTGATCGAATCCCTCGTGTGTTGCCACTGCCCATAAGAGAGGCTCAGGGTAGTCATTTCACAACCTACCAAGCATGCCGTAAGAGATGACTAAACAGGCATTGTGCAGGATTGAATACCCCGTCCTGTAAAAAATGTTAGCTTCTGAAACCAGCCGATTATGAGCAAGTCATCTGAAAAGACCTAACATGAGCTGGTTGAAGATCACTGGGAGATTCAAAGCAAAGTAAAATCAACAGAAACATAGTATCCGGAGGGGAAAAAAAACATGAATGCAGCGAAGTTCAAGTGCTTTTAATTTTTTATATCGAGGAACATAACTCTCTCTCCCCCTCAGAGGTTGTTATAGTATATTCTAGTCTAGTCTAGTCTTTCCTCTTGGGCCTAAGGCGGCGCATAGGGCAGAAGTCGTGGCTCTCCGTGCTTGTGCGTAGCGCTAACATTTAGAGCCAGAAATCTGATTCTGTAACAACTGCGAGTTTTATGATGGCGGATTGTCAAGCCGCCGAATAGTATATTAGTAAGTTGCATATTCTTAACAGGACGTAGCAGTCAACACCGTTATGTTTTCACTACTTGTGATTTCTAGGCATAGTTAGAATATAGGCAGCTCTGTCCATTAACAGTTCATTTATTATGTGACTCTGTCAGTGGTTTTACTATGTTCATTCTCAGTAGCTGGATAGGCCTTACTTTGAGATAACCCGAGAATAGTATAAACAAGGCACGATGATAGAGGAAGACATGCAAACATATGCAGCAGATTAGTTAGTTTAGTTTAGTTTAGGTTAGTCGACGGATCAACATCACGACACACGGGTGTAACCCATAAGTGCTCCGTTCTACTCTTAACCCAAACCTGAGTCCTTAGAATCTCAGCTCAGTACACGAACTCCGTAGCACCGACGAGTATCCTAAAATACTTTGGGTAGATTTTTAACTCGAAATTTTGCCCGGGTAGCGCAGTTAGGCTACTCTTTTTCGATTTCCAACTGCCAAGGGAATTTTTACGTGCGCAACAATACACACGGGTGTTCGATCTCACTACACAGAGACCAGGGGACATTTTTGTACTAGAAGTCCACGTGAAAATATCCCGGCCCTCACCGAGGCTTGAACCCGGGACCTCCAGCACTCGAGGCGGACACCATACCCCGAGACCACTCAGCCCCCTTAGTAGAGCCCCCTAAGTAGAGATGAGAATGAGTAAAAGACATAAACAATATGGAAAGGACAGGCACAATGCTACATTGAATAACTAAATATAGGGAATACTAGAATGAGTTGGCTGAAGTCTTATTGCCCATCGAGGACTAGACGACAAAATTGGATGAAGAAAATTGTATTCTTTGACTTTCCTCAGAAACCACATTTCCACTTATTTTATGTTTCTCTGCTGGTTTATTTAAAGTCGATATTCCACATTCATACAACAGTATTCGTAAAAGGAAATTCTTGGAAACAATTAACCTTTCATGTTTAAGAGTAAAATGTACATAAAGAAATACCCTGCACTAAACGCATCACGACATTCACGAATTAAGGGAGACAAATCTAATACGTTAGGCTTCGATTAAATGTGAGTCAGACAAATGTGGCACAGTTATTTCCCCTCCTTCACAATTACATGTTTTCTTACAAACATTCAAGTGCTGGATCGATATGCCCAAGGGGATCGGTTTCCAATTCATTGAGCGGGAATCCTGTACCCATTTATCATTCTAATTGTCCCGGCTTAAAAGGGGTGAGGTTAACCTGTTTAAAATACCTATGTTTATCTCTGTATGCAAAGAAAACCAAGGTGGAGATTGATGTTGAAGAACATCTGTCTATCTACCTAACTATCTATCTATCTATCTATCTATCTATCTATCTATCTATCTATCTATCTATCTATCTATCTATCTATCTATCTATCTATCTATCTATCTATTTATCTATCTATCTATCTATCTATCTATCTATCTATCTCTCTGTGTGTGTGTGTGTCTGTCTGTCTTTCTGTCTCTCCGTCCGTCCGTCCGCCCGTCCGTCTGCCTGTTTGTTCTTCCGTCCTTCATTCCGTCCGTCCGTTAGTCTCTCTCTCTCTCTCTCTCTCTCTCTCTCTCTCTCTCTCTCTCTCTCTCTCTCTCTCTCTCTCTCTCTGTTTGTCTGTCGGTCGGTCTTTCTGTCGGACTCCATCCGTTTTTATTTTTTCTGTCATCCATTGGTCCTTCCTTACATCTGTATGTTTGTCTGTCTGTCTGTCTGTCTGTCTATTCCATATAGCTGTCTCTCTTAATGACTGTACGTTTGTCCGTCCGTCCATCTGTCCCTTTTTCTTTCTCTGTCTTTTCGTCCATTCCTTCTTCCTAACATCCTTCAATTACCTGTTTGTCCGTCAGTCTGTCTGTTTTTTGTCTGTCTCTCTTTCAGTCCCCTCTCTTTCTCTCTCTCTTCCTCTCTCTCTCTCTCTTCCTCTCTCTTCCTCTCCCTCTTCCTTTCTCTCTTCCTCTCTCTGTCTCTCTCACGTCCGCCGGTCCATCGTCCATTCGTCCGTGCGCCCGTCTATCCATCTGTATGTCTGTCTGCCTCTCTGTCAGTCCGTCATTCCATCTAACTATCTATTGTACGTCTATCTGTCCGTCTATCTGTCCGTCTATCTGTCCGTCTATCTGTCCGTCTATCTGTCCGTCTATCTGTCCGTCTATCTGTCCGTCTGTCTGTCGGTTTGTCAGTCAGATTATGTATATATGTCTCTCAGTCTGCCATTATATGTCAATAACTTAAGATAATTTCGAGACCTGTCAATTATCGTCATATTTCTTGGCGCGTTTTCATCACCACTTTTTACATTATCGCAATCATCATCACAATTATCCTCTTCGTAGGTAGTAAGATGGGTGGCTGACTGGCAGAGTTTAAGCTTATTTGACTGATAGAAATCAATTGAAAGATTGATGGATTGATAGTTTCATAAATTAATGGAGTGGTAGACTGATAGATTTGTAAATTGACATCAGAATGATCACATAGGTTCTGTAGATGAATAGATTTATAAAATTATAGATTGGTAGATTGATAGATGTATAGATGCATATATTAGATTAGAATAATAATATATTGACACACTAGTATATTTATAGATTAGTAGATTAATATCTTGACAGATGTATGGTTATAAAAGATTGATATATTAGTAAATTGTCAGACTGACAGATTAGTCGACTGATAGATTAATAGATTAATATAGTTATGTATTGATAGATTTGTAGATTGCTGGATTAATCGATTAGTTGTTTGATATAGTTGTAAAGTTGCAGATTTATAAGTTGACAGAATGATATAAGTTGACATAATCACACTATTACTGATACTATTAGTATTGGGACTCTTTGCTGACTGTTGAAGATGAGGACGGAACACGTATGAGAATGTTCCGAGTGCTGTGATGCCAGTTCTTGATTAAACTCACCTCAACTCAACTCAACTCAACTCAACTCAACTCAACTCAACTCAACTCAACTCAACTCAACTCAGCTCAGCTCAACTCAACTCAACTCAACTCACAACACACGAAAAACAGAATATTCCCCATCTCTGCGACGCTTCAAGACAAAGGCACTAGGATAAAGAAAGCAGACTTCCGGATAAGAAGTCGGACAAACAACACATCAACAAACGAATAAAGGAACGAACGAACGAACTTTATTTTCAAAGGGTCAATATTGGGCACGCAGGTCCATCTTACTTTCTGACCTTCCAATCACTCATCTTTCGTACATGAAATTACCTAATGTGCAAGTTACTTTCATGCAGACAAAAAAAAATGCATTGTCAACTGAATTTTATGCACATAAACAATATATATTACCATGTTATGAGACAGGCAGGCAGGAAGGCAGGCATGCAGGCAAGCAGACAGGCAGCGAATAGACACACACACACACACACACACACATACACACACACACACACACACACACACACACACACACACACTCTCTCTCTCTCTCTCTCTCTCTCTCTCTCTCTCTCTCTCTCTCTCTCTCTCTCACTTATGCATACACATATACATACATACCTATATATACACATTCATACATACACTCATTATTTAAACAAACTGTCACAAATATACTCCCATTAATACACATTCCCTCGCAACCACATATACCCACTCACAATCACAAACAGGTAGAGCAAAGGATACTTTACAGGCTCTTTCAGCAGTTAATAATTTCTGTCACTGAGTATGGTTTGGGGCTGCTGACAGTATCAAAGAGCCAGCTTGAAAGGTTGAAGCGCATACAGTTTGCGGCCATGCGGTTAATCTCGGGGTGCACAAAGGACATACCAATTATATGCATGAGACATATCCTGGCGCTAGCAACAATGGCAGATAGGCACAGGGTCCGCCAAGCCAAATGGTACCTGAAAGTTGCTGTAGATAGGGATCATCCCCTGCATGAAACCATGGATATGGTCAAGGTTCATAGACTAAAACGAGACAGGTCCTGGATATCATATATACGTCAGGTATATGATCTAGAGACCACCAATCGTAAAAAGGAGGGGGTTGAAGTACCAGAAGACATGGCAGGCTGGCACAATGTAATAGTAACACTGTGTCGTGAGTGCAGAGATTGAGGTGCAACAACTCATTCAGAGTAACACACATCAAAGTGACATAGTGATCTATACTGATGGGGCAGTGGTAACAAACAGACGGAGTGGTTGGGGTTTCATTACGATTCTTGAAAAAAGAGAGTCTGGCATATGAGGCTACGACCTCCAGCATGAAAATGGAGGTGGAAGCAGTCACAGCGGAATTCCCTTGGCTAGAGGAGACCAATGCAACACACGCTGTATTCATTACAGACTCAAGGAGCGTACTCAGTAAGGTGGAGAATGTTTCATGTGGAATGGCTCACCTTGGTTCAGAGGTCACAGATTGTCAAAATTGTATGGATTTGTGGCCCTGGTCATGCAGGAGCGCGGGGGAATGAAAAGGCTAATAGGCAGGCAGGGAATGCACCTCTTGGTGGTAGATTACCTATGGACAAGGGGGAGGTGTTCGTGCGCCTGTGGGACCAGGTGGAGAAGGCGGTGGAACAGACTGAGAACCCGTGTGTGGAAAGAATGAGATTGCGAAGGTTTGGTAGGGGTTTTGGTAGAATCTCAGAACTGAGAAGGAAGACCAGGAGAACTTTTAATCAGATAGCGGAAGGAACGATTTGTAGTGTGACTCTTCGTAGGCTATTGAACATGGGGACGAAGCGCGTATGTGGATGTCCTGAGTGCAGTGATGTCAGTATGTACCTAAACTCAACTCAACTCAACTCAATCAGAAATACACTAAACAAACATTTACTCATACATACTTGTTCTCTCTCTCTCTCATTCTCTCTCTCTCTCTCTCTCTCTCTCTCTCTCTCTCTCTCTCTCTCTCTCTCTCTCTCTCTCTCTCTCTCTCTCTCTCTCTCTCTCTCTCTCTCTATCACGTTCATCCTCATTTACACATAAAGCAAAGCACATACATACTCTCCATGTTTTACGGTGTACCATGTTGGCCGTTATCTACAAACCCGT
The DNA here is from genome assembly GCA_014155875.1 of Cepaea nemoralis. Lineage (NCBI taxonomy): Eukaryota > Metazoa > Mollusca > Gastropoda > Stylommatophora > Helicidae > Cepaea > Cepaea nemoralis. The sequence continues at coordinate 326,297 of JACEFZ010025726.1, forward strand.
TCAGCAATTTGTATTGCTTATCATGGCAGCAGAGAATTATCTATTCACGGCGCCAAAAGGCTATTGAAGCCCGTTTTACAGTATACCATGTCGACCTGTTTCGACAGACATGCTCAGCAATTTCTAACAAACATGCTGCAGATGCACACAAGACATGTAAATATTGTGTGCTTGCTGAGTTCTCAAGGCGAACTTAGATTACTACTCGCATCCAATTTCACGCCAGACTTTGCCTTATCCTATTGCGTTTGCCTTAGCACCTGGACAGATTGCGCGCATACATCAGCAGGTAAAGGGGTGGTTCTAAACACCAAACATAATTTTGTAAAAGAGGCACAACCTTTTAAATATTTCTAATAGAAAAAGACAAGAAAGAATTCCGGCAAATTAAATGGAGAAGCAGGCGAGCAACCCACGCAAGAGTCAAGATTGCCGCTGTTATATGTGTCTATGAGAATCCTCTAGTTTGACCTGTTTAAGGGAAATTATAGTTAATCGAGTTACCAAGGCGGGCAGGTTTTCAGTGGCGTATACTCAGTTGTTAGGAGTGGGGTGCATTGTTGCGTTTTCAGAAGCCAACGTTAATTATGACTCAGTAACACATTTTAATAGTGGAAATCGTTTATGATGTGCAATGAAAGCAATCTGATTTTGTGGGCAATTGTGTTTAAATGCAGATATTGTGCCCAAGAAAAATAAATATTATTGGTTCTTTTTCTTCTTTTTCTCACTTCTTCTTCTTCTTCTTCTTCTTCTTCTTCTTCTTCTTCTTCTTCTTCTTCTTCTCCTCCTCCTCCTCCTCCTCCTCCTCCTCCTCCTCCTCCTCCTCCTTCATATTTTATCGTGACACATTCATTTTTGCTACTCTCAGCCTATCGCTTTCCTCATGTATTCTCCGTCCTGCAGGAAAGAATCACTTTATTACATATGTCATTACAAACCATCTTAATATTTATACCTTCACTGATAATGTAAATCCTAATACATTGCTCGCCGTCACAAAATCAATATATCGAAAGAAACATCAATACTGACATCTTCTGTCAGGCGTTGACAATCAATTGTCCGTTATATTCGAGACACGTGTATCATATACATCTTTCATCATCATGTGCCATGCCGATAAGAGTGGCTGTCATGCTTCGCTATCTCACACGATCACCATAGTCGTGGATCATCTCAATGTTTTTCTCTCGACTTTGTCATTTGGCCAAGCCTTCTGGATATTTACTTATCTGTCTTCACTTTGTTCGTTTCTTTCGAATCTTGCCAGTTGTCACCAAGTTTTCCAGTTTATTGCTTCCCATAACGTACCCAATTATCTTGACTATCTACGTCTAATTTCTCTAATCATTTTACGGTTTTCATTTGTTTCTTTTGCACTTGCTCATTGGTTATTCTTGCCTGTCCCTGGTATTCTCTGCATTTTACTCAGAAACCACATGTCCACTACCATTAGATGTCTTTCAGCTTGATTGCTCATTATCCATGTTTCACATCCATACAAAAGTATAGGTTCAATGCTGCACCTTAACTCTCATTTTCTTGTTGGAACTAACGTCTTTGTATTATTTAGTATGTTTTCCATCTTGAAAAAGGCAACCTTTTGCAATAGCAATTCTTGTTTTAATCTTTTCGAAGCACCTCTCATCAGATGTTAAGACTGTTCCAAGATAGTTGTCGATTCTTGACTCAACTCAACTCAACTCAATTCAACTTAACATTTAGGATATTCCCGTATAACCTTTGATGGAAAGAATCTGGTTCGTGTCAAATTTAATGTCAACAAGAACTCAAACAACCGTTCTGTGTCTCTATATTTCTATATGACTAATATGTACATATCTGGGCCAGGGGTAGGGCGGTGGGGGTGGGGGTTTCAGGAGAGAGAGAGAGAGAGAGAGAGAGAGAGAGAGAGAGAGAGAGAGAGAGAGAGAGAGAGGGGGGGGGGTGATGTTTGCGGTTTCTTTGCAAGTTTACCTTCAGTTGGTTATCATTACTTTCTCAACTCACACTATTGTATGAATATCAGCGCAAGGCGGTCTGCTTCCAAATCGCCCGCAGGTGTGTTTCCAACGCCGGATGGAATTGCATTTGTAACACCTTCACCACAACCTATTGATTTGAAGGATTTAAACAAGCAAATGATAAGTACCGCACACTTTTCGCGAATCGCTGATTGGGTCCAGCGATGCACTTCTCTTTGGAAAGCGACGCACTGCCATTACCGGTACAGGTAGCCGCTGTAGCGTAACGACTAGACCCTAGACTGCCGGCCCACTGGACATGGGTTCGTTTCGCATAGGGGTTGATACGAATGTTTAAAACCGATCTGGAGCCTCAAGTCAGCCCAGCCTTACATAGGTACCAAGGCATATGTTGGGAGGTATAGGTGGCCGGTCTAATGCTGAACACATCACTCACCACATGCCGATGTTAGATTGCTGAATGTCCTTTACAGGACATCGCAATCAATCTCAAAAGTGTTGCGGCTTTTGAGTTACTTGGCGATGTTTTTATGTTTATCAGTTTGCCATTGCTTTCTGAATGACCGTTGCCTTATACCGTCGACATCAACGCAAAATCGTCTGCTTCCACATCTCCCGCAGACGAAGAAGAAGAAGAAGAAGAAGAAGAAGAAGAAGAAGAAGAAGAAGAAGAAGAAGAAGAAGAAGAAGAAGAAGAAGAAGAAGAAGAAGAAGAAGAAGAAGAAGAAGAAGTAGTAGAAGAAGAAGAAGCGGCAGCGGCAGCAGTAGCAGCAGCAGCAGTAGAAGAAGAAGAAGAAGAAGAAGAAGAAGAAGAAGAAGAAGAAGAAGAAGAAGAAGGGGGAGGAGGAGGAGGAGGAGCACGAAGCACGAAGGACATAGCACGAAGCATGAATGCCGACTGCCGTGAAGAAGAACAGGAAGAGATTCGCATCTGCGAGCGCTATCAAGAACAAGTAACTCAAACAGTTCAAGAAGCCTGATACTGGGAGGACAATGGCACGTTGCAAGACCAACAACAAGAAACACCCGACACACAAGATGTGCAGCGTGGGAGCTGACAAAACCGTAAAGAAGACGAGCGGAGAGAGCCTGCCTGCGAGCTGCAGCAAAGAACCTAAAACTACAGTCATTTCAGTGGAAGCTACCACGAGGAAGATCGACGACAACCCACCACAGACAAGAATCAAGACAGCTGAGAAGGAGAAGAAAGACACCAGAGGCGGAAATACCGACTGACAGACAGTCAGATGGGTTGTAAAACGTATTCAAGTGGATCTGATAGATGAACAAATCCTGAAGGAGCTATAAGAAGAGAATCTTCACATCCCAATCTTGAGGGAGGAGCCGATTCTAACGTACTGAAAGATTCCTACGACGCTAGTGGTGGTGACGACGAAGGGCAGCGAGATACCAAGCCTGGCATCGATAAACAAGAAAATACAACAGCCTGAAGGATTCATCCCAAGAATAACTCAGTGTTCAAGATGCCAGAGGGACGGCCACAGCAGAGCAACATGTCACATTAAGACAGAGATCTGCCGATACTGCACCGATCACACGCCTTCAAGGAGTGTCCGCTGGCTAAGCTTGACACGGACTTCCCAGCACCCAACAACAAAAGAAAGTGCGCCAACTGTCTGAGCAAGCATGGAGCAAGATACCTGAGCTGTCCGTAAATCCAAAGACACAGAGACTTGTTAAAGATTACCATTACCACAAATACACCATTCAAGGAAGCAATGCGGAAGTGCGAGACAGCCCCATGAATCTCACAAACTGAAAGAGCTCAGCTACGAAGACAGATTGTCGAGTTAAAGAAACAAGTCAAGCTACTTCAAACACCGACACAAACCATCAGCATCAAGTGCCATGCCGACTGGCGTAGGCGTTCATGACTCTCCACAGATGTCGGTCTTTGGTTTTCTGGATCAACTCTGCCGTTGATATTCCTCCATGCTACCGTCGCAATCAATCCAGCATCATTTCTCGTGCTCTGCCTCTGCCTCTCTTCCCCTCGATCTTTCCAATTGTCACGATGTTTTCCAACGCCTCTCTTCTCATCACAACTAGATCACATATAATTAGACAGCTCAGCATCTGGGCAGAGAAAAGCACTCACTTGTCCTGACATTCGGATTGGATTGTCAAAGGCTGAAGTAACAGAACTCCATCTGAATGTGGAAGGCATCGGGAAACCACCACATTATCTTCCCAAGTCTTCATGACTATACACACTTCAATGTCAGTAAACAACGTCAGTGGCTGTCTTAGAACACAAACCAACGACAACTAAACACCGCTTGCTGAAATAAAAGAGATTCAGCAAAACATCAAACAAGAGGTGGAGTACATGGTGCAGACGACAGAGAAGAATGAAGTGATCCAACAAGACATCAAAGCAGAGAGAGAAATGCTAAAGTCTGAAAGGAAGCTAACCCAAACCAAACCAACAGAAGCCTTGGAAAAGACCACAGAGAAGCCGCAAGATGAAACCCAACAAGAAAACATTGAAAAGCTACTAAAGTCAATACACAAAAAAGGAGAAGGACGGACGGACGGACGGACGGACGGACGGACGGACGGACGGACGGACGGACAGAAGGAAGTATACGACGACGGGGGAGGAGGAGGTAATATAAAAGGTTCGACGATTTACACCAACACACAAACAACACGCACACGCCTACCGAAAAATGTATCACTGGTCAAAATGACGTCACGGATACGCCCCTGATTACCTGCTATTTCCCACAACAAGCGTTTGTTTCTAAAATAAAAGTGTAGAAATCGTGTATTGGCTTCTCAAACTGCCCTACCGCTTCACGCGTCTAATTGACATCCTCCTGAACTTCGGAAACACCAATTCCTACCTTAACCATGTACTGTAGTCTTATTTTTAACCTACCTGGATAAAGCCTACGCGAACTAACTTATCGCCGCAAAGAAAGAGAGTTCGCGGCTTTCCTCGTTGGTACTCTACCATATAATTGTGGTAGGGCTGTTAAAACAATTTTTTTTCCGTTGGCCGCATTTAGGAAAACCAACCGTTTCTAGCAAGCATCTCTAGATGTTTGGGCATCAGCCGTTGTCGCTGTACGACTTTCTAGGTCCTTTGTAGTGGATTATTATGGGATTATTATTTTTACATTAATCCAGGGATTTATTGAACTACCCGAAGGATGCTTCATTCAATGCGGTAATTCTGTGTTTTTATGGTTATTGTCTTTGAATCATGCATGTTACATTTTATAATGGAATTATGCGGAATACATTGATATGTTGTATGAACTAACGAACGATATTTTCAAAGAGTTAAGAATTGGGATGCATGCCTTTCTAGCTGTCCTTTCATACATCTCTTTACATCTCTCCTGTCGTACTTACTTTGGTGCATACTCTTTTACTAGGTTAAACTTAAACTGCATAGACACACAGGTAGTAGGTAGGTATGTACTTAGGTGTGTGTGTGTGTGTGTGTGTATATATATATATATATATATATATATATATATATATATATATATATATATATATATATATATATATATATATATATATATATATATATGCGTGGCTGCTGGGCTTCTGGTTGATTGCCACTGCCATCGACGATGTATTTCGTGGACTGTGTGGGTGAACATCTAGGAAACATCCAGATGGGAAAATGACAGCCGATTCCATCAGAGATAAACAGGGTGTTTCGTGGGGGACTATTGTGTTGACATTCTGGCGGCAGAATTATGCACAGTGTATCTGTGCGGGCTGTTGTTTGTCGAGACTCCTGTCTTTTCCACTTTTCACATTGGGCAGTGGGGGGCGTTTTGTGTGATATTCACTGGCACAGGAACGGGGCATAATGGGGACGACCCGTTGCTGTGAAGTTGGAACTGCGACTAACTAACTAACTAACTAAATATAAGAAAGTGGGTAGATAGGCAGAAAGACAAACAGACAGACAGGTACATAAATACTAGATATATAAATAAACAGACAGATATACAAATAGATATATAAATAAATAAACAGACACACAGATATACAAGTAGATAGATAAACAAACATATTCCTGTCTAAAGTGATCGTCACTTTCATATTTCACTACCGATTTCTTATTTGTGTCTGTTCACAATCGCTTTATTATCCTAATTATTTATTTCTTTGTTTTTGTTTATACCTCATTTTAATGTTCACCTTCTTTTTCCAAAGCCAGTCTAAGTTCATCTTGTTTTCAGTATTTCCCTATATATTTCTTTCATGCTTGTAAAAATCCTCCGTTAATCCATTTGTTTCTCTTGTGCTTGTTTTTACTCTGATATTGTCGATCCGCTATGTATAATCCTTATTTACTTCGTTATTTTATTATCTCTCGTTCTTCCTTGTTTAGCTTTATATTTTATTATTTCATTATTTGTCTCTTGCTTGATTATGTTCACGTCTCTCTCTCTCCCCCCCCCCTCTCTCTCTCTCTATCTCTCTCTCTCTCTCTCTCTCTCCCTCTCTCTCTCTATTTCCTCTCTCTCTCTCTCTTCTTTCCTCTCTCTCCTCTCTCCTCTCTTCCATATCTTTTTCTCTGCTCTCTCCCCACTCTTTCTCTCTCACTCTTTCTCCTCTCTTTCTCCCTCACTCTTTCTCTCTCCCTCCCACTCTTTCTCTCTCACTCGTTCGCTCCCCCCCCCCCCCACTCTTTCTCTCTCCTCTCTTTCTCCCTCTCTCTCACCCACTCTTTCTCTCTCACTCTTCCTCTCTCTCCTCTCTTTCCCCCTCACTCTTTCTCTCTTTCCTCTCTTTCTCTCTCACTCTCTCTCTATCCTCTCTCTCTGTCCCCAATGTTAATATATCATATATGCACTATGTTCCATTATTTCTCTACATTCATCCCGTGTTCATCATGAATCCACTGGAGCCATTGTGGTGTATATTGTTTAGTGCACGTACTTATGAAGTCTGTGATCTGGGTTCAACCCCCTTGTGCAGCAGGATCAATATTTCGGATCAGTACGAACCTGAGATCAATGCAACCTCACAACATTGGCAACGGTTAATATCACAATATTTGAATAATGACACAATAGATTGCACGATTTATTTCCTGCCATATTTCGCTGCATCTCCTCGGGTACCTACCACAGAAATCATATAACATAAACTAAAGTAATTATATAGATAATCCTTCAAGCTTAACCATACAGCGGTTCACATAGTAATTTGAATTTTCTACTGACTATCAAGTCTTGTTGTTTGCACAAAGTTGGCTTCTGTAGATGAATGGCCTTTGCTTCAGAAGCAATTCACTACGGAAAAGCATTGATTTAATATCACACTCTGAAAATGGTGGGAAGAAAAGGTGGCGAGGAAGAGACCCAGTCAACACACCTGTCAAACTGTAGACTAGAAAATGTGCACATCTAACAACTCACATCCAATCAGGCACTTCTTACTGTACATGTACTGCTCTTTGACCTTTCTTTGTACATCTGCTAACCATCCCCCGAAGCGATTAATATTCCTTTGTTAATTCAGTTTTTCATCGCGTTGTCTTTGTCCTTATTCCTTTTATTAATTTATTTCTTGTCTGTATCTGAAAGTTAGTCATAATTTATTATTTCCATATTTCTCTTTTTCATCTCTCGTTCGCCTTTCATTTTGTTTTTCCATTATTTATTTTTGCCTATGTTCAATTTCCATTACGTATTGCACTATTTCTTTGTACCTGACTATGTTCAATTTCTTGTGTGTATTCCACTATCTCTTTGTTCATGTCTATGTTCAATTTCCCTTCCGTATTCCGCCATTTCTCGCCGGCATGTATGTGTTCATATTTGATTGAATATATAATAGGTAATTCTATCTATACTTCTGTGTTCATCTTACCTTATGTTCAACCATTAATTCTCCCTTACTATGTGCTCATCTTACCTTCAGTTCATCCATTAATTATCTCTATCCTTCTGTGTTATTCTAAGCTTCAGTTCATCCATGAATTGTGTCCATTCCTACTTGTTAATATTACCTTTAACTCTCGTCTTATGTACCATAGCTTATGGTTAAACTCTCGTCTTATGTACCATAGCTTATGGTTCAACTCTCGTCTTATGAACCATAGCTTATGGTTAAACTCTCGTCTTATGTACCATAGCTTATGGTTAAACTCTCGTCTTATGTACCATAGCTTATGGTTCAACTCTCGTCTTATGAACCATAGCTTATGGTTAAACTCTCGTCTTATGTACCATAGCTTATGGTTCAACTATAGGCTTATGTACCATAGCTTATGGTTCAACTCTCGTCTTATGTACCATAGCCTATGGTTCAACTCTCGTCTTATGTACCATAGCTTATGGTTCAACTCTCGTCTTATGTACCATAGCTTATGGTTCAACTCTCGTCTTATGAACCACAGCTTATGGTTAAACTCTCGTCTTATGTACCATAGCTTATGGTTCAACTCTCGTCTTATGTACCATAGCTTATGGTTCAACTCTCGTCTTATGTACCATAGCTTATGGTTCAACTCTCGTCTTATGAACCATAGCTTATGGTTAAACTCGCGTCTTATGTACCATAGCTTATGGTTCAACTCTCGTCTTATGAACCATAGCTTATGGTTAAACTCTCGTCTTATGTACCATAGCTTATGGTTCAACTCTCGTCTTATGAACCATAGCTTATGGTTCAACTCTCGTCTTATGAACCATAGCTTATGGTTAAACTCTCGTCTTATGTACCATAGGTTGTGCTTCAAATCTCAACGTACGTACCATAGCTTGTGGTTTACTTTCGTCTTATGTACCATAGTTTGTGGTTCAACTCTTCTCTTAATTAATGATGAGTGTACATATAAATATCAATGTTTATATTGTCTTGTACGTCCTCTGGTTGCTACTTCTTTCTGCTACTTCTACGAGCGCTAATCAATACATATATTTATTTAATAAACTGTAATAATGAGTATGCCATTCGCAACATCGACAGATGAGGCGTTATACTTCTTCTCTATGAGCAGAGATACTTTGGTTCTTGTCAGAAGACAGTAGCTAATTGTCTATATGTCCACAAGATGTCCCAATCACTTCATTTGATATACTGATATATCTTTCACATTTAAAGTGTCGACGTGGTCAATAGGTATGAGCGACCGCTCGCTCCTAAGCATCCGATGCGCTGATGACGAGGTAGTGGTTTCATTCTCAACACCGGCATTAAATTTATCTTAAACGTTGACGTTCGGAAAGCAATTGCAAACTAGTGAACGTAACTTTGGCAGCAAAATTAATCTAGGGTTGATAGTAACGCTTTGCAAAGAGATGCACATTTTTTAAAATGTAAACGTACAAGTGACAAAAGTATGCAGTAGTAAATGAATATAGTTTCAAGGCACGCATTTTTAAGCCGTGTTCATTCTGTTAATATTGTTCACACTTGTACATCGTTTGAAGACTGTTGAATATATCACATGAAATTTGATTGTTTCACTCTGGTCGAGCTTCGAGTTTTCGACTTTTGTTTCGTAATCCTGTTATCAATCTATTTCAGGACAGAGGAGAAGCGGTTGGAACAGGTTATGGTTTTTATACGCCGTTTTGTCTTTTATTAATAATTTAATTCAGGACTGGTACTCACTGTCTGCTCTCTCTCTCTCTCTCTCTCTCTCTCTCTCTCTCTCTCTCTCTCTCTCTCTCTCTCTCTCTATCTATCTATCTCTTTCTCTCTCACTCACTCTCTCTTTGTCTCTCTCCACTTCCCCCTCTCTCCCCACGCCCTCTCCCACTCTAATAATCTCAAAGGACAGCTAATATCATAAACACAATCCTAACTGTGGTACTTTATATCTTTGTTCTTTCGTTCTGTCTGTCTGTCTGCCTGCCTGCCTGCCTGCCTGCCTGCCTGTCTGTCTGTCTGTCTGTCTGTCTGTCTCCTTATCTATTTTTTAATATGTCTGTCAGCCCTCTCACCCACTAGACTTCATTATCCCCATAGTAACATTGTCTGTTTGCCCGTTGAAATGCATACGACTGTGTCTGTCTCTTTTTTAATAAGGTGAACATATTCTGTATAACATATGCAGCCTTCTTTTCCTCAACAGGCGTGTTTATTTATTTTACCTACTCTTCCATTTAACACGTTCCATCTGTTTATTATTCCAAAACCATCTTTAGCATTCACCTTCCCCCACACCTGTAACAGTTCAAATGTTCATCATTCCAAGACCTATTACAGTATCTTCCCCCCTGTAGAATCGCCCAAATGTTTATGATTTTAAAACGTCCAACATCTTCCCTCTGTAAAATTGCCCAACTGTTTACCATTATAATAATATTCTTCATTTCAACACCTTCAGCAGTATATTCCCCCTGTAAAATTGCCCAGTGTTTATTATTCTAAACCTCCAACATCTTCCCTCTGAAAGATTGTTTATCAATCCGAAATATTTCACAGTATTTTTCCCATGCAACATTTCCCATTTGTTCATCATTCCAAAACCTTTCACGGTATCTTCTCATGTAAAATTGTCCAAATGTTTATTATTCCAAAACCGCCAATAACATCTTCCCTCTGTAAAATTGTCCAACTGTGCCCCATTATAAAACCGTCATCAGCAAATTGCCCCTGTAAATTTGTCACCATTCCCAAACCTGTCACAGTATGTTCACCATGTAAAAATGTCCAAATGTAATTCCAAAACCTTCATATACATCTTCCCTCTTTAAAATTGCACAGTTGTTCACCATTCCAAATCAGTTCAAATAATTTTTCCCCCTGTAGAATTTCTCAAATGCTCATTATTCCCAAACCTTCAACATCCTCCTTCACGACTAAAATATTACTTCTTTTTCACTATTATAAAATCTCCGACAATTGCTTCTCTGTAACAGTAACAAACACTGGTTCAGAATCATTACTCCTCGCTTTCTTTCTATTATGTATTCTTAAGCTGATTTGCGTTACATCCTAATTTTAACCTGATTTCCGATGGCTATGTTCACATGAATCTAAACCGTGCTAAATGTTTTCGCAGACTGATTTATAGTTCTTTCTTTCTCTTGTGCTTATCTTTATGTAAACGTTTTTGATAAGATGCATTCTGCTTACCCCGCTACCTTTGCTTTGATTTCTGTACGGCTGTCTTCCGTGATCGTGTTAAAGTGCTTTTATCTAAACTTCTCCTTTAGTAATTTGGCTTGCTTTGATACTGAATGAAAAATGCAGCTGTTTCTTAGGCAGGTGACAATTTATGTGTTTATTTCTTCTTCTTCTTGTTTCCATTGTTCGTCTTGTTCTTCTTTTTATTCTTATCGTTGTCATTGCTATTCTTTTTATCTTTTTCTTCTTCATCTTCTCCACCTTCTTTTTCTCCTGCTTGTTCATTTTTGCGCTCGTTAGCTTTGAACTTCAGCTGAATCCAAACACGCTACTTCTAGTAGCACAGAACGTAATTGTGGATTAGCTTTCCCTATTATCAGTGTCCCTCCACATAAGACGAACCCACTCCGATTTCAGAGGTACTTCTAATTTACGTCCCCAAGTCAAATACGAGAAGTCAACATTTTAGTCAAACTGACCTGTGTAAAGCCGGCCCTGTGACGAATGCGTTGGGGACAGAAATCGTTACCCAGCATACCCCGGTCTAAACACAGCTGCGGGTTGTTTGGCAGCATACCGCCTTGCATTGGTTTCCCATACAAAGGTATGATAATAATAGTAGCAACTACTAGCAGTAGTAGCATATATATATTAATATATATATATATATATATATATATATATATATATATATATATATATATATATATATATATATATATATATATATATATATATATATATATATATACTACGCTCGACTTCAAATCGAGTGAACACACACACACACACACACGCGCGAAGAAATATATTTTACAGTCAGCGCTTATCCAATCGAAAGCCTACCATCTTTGTACCCAGTCGCTAACTTCCGGTAACCCATGACGTCATGCTTAGTGATTCTGCGCCAAATACGCCTCCCAACAAGACAACGGTCCTGCTTCAAATACCGCCTATGTAAACACTTTATGGGGCCATATTGAACCTATCCAATCGCTCAATGATTCACCCATTGTCTAGTAAGAGTACGTATCCCTATACACAGTTTATATCTATTGTGTCGCATGAGTACTAGTCTCTTTAGACACATTATGTCTATTAAAACCAAATGCCATAACAAACCTATTGTGAATGTGCGACGAGTTAGGGCCTCATATTTGGAAATGCCTGAGTAAACAGGTAAACAAATAGTCAGCCTTTCCCTCTCATAGCAATCGACGAGAGCTGACATCGAACCCGTGTTCGACTGCACTCGTGCCATTGTCAGTTCAACGTTCTAACCGTTACACCACCCCGACGGCTGTTTATACATATATGTGTGTTTCTATATTCTGGTTTGCGTCAAATGCCAACTATACAACTTCCTTTTGTCTTCAGATTCCTTTATTCAGCTTTGCTATCAGGTTGTCTGGTATGCTCCCAGGTCGACCCGGCCTAAATGTGTCCCACAATATAAAATGACACAAAATAGTGCAGCTTTACATAACAGAATTACGACACATACAGGACGTTGTGGTGATTAGCCTTCATCAGCAAGCAAACACATAGTCACGGAGATCTCATGTAACGTCCTGTATGTGTCGTAACTCTGTTCTGTAAAGCTTCACTACTTTGTGTTATATTATATTATTTACATTTTTAAAGATTTACCGCAGTTCCACCAAATTTTATTCACATTTTTTAATGTGTCCAGCATGTCTCTTGTGGAGTGAAAGCGATGAGAATGTACTAACCACAACACCCATGGGGGTTAAGTGGGTCCATGCAAATATGGATGTAGCACCACATGCCCAACACATCTTAATGCGTGTAAATTGGTCCTTTATTGTTACCGGTTATAAATCTCACGGTTCAGCCACGCCGGTAAAAACATGCGTCTGCCATTGGTCAGTATCGTTATTTTCAGTTCTGGGATCAGCTGCAGGAGGAGGGTTTGGTTGTGTAAGTAGGGCGGGAAATGTTCCAGAATGTGTGTTTTATTCGTCCATAGGAGGAATGTGCCGTCCACATGAGGCAACCATAGATCTGATGTATGGAAAACACATGCTGGTAGTTGCTGAAGCTTTGTCCAACAACATGGTGCACAGGTTGGGAGATAATGGAAACTCCATAGCCACGCGATACTTTGGTTTGCATAAGTCTTCCCAACACTGGAAACATAAATCACGTGTATTCTTGAGGCAGGATTATGTTTGATCTGTTTTACTGGCAGCATGTTTGTTGCTGTCATTGCTCATTTTATATCTCGGGTTATATCAAATGTCTCAGCGCCAGATCTTTGGGTGCGCAGGTGAAAAGATTAATATCATCTAAACTGACCATTCAGCAGTTTCAGTTGATCATGCTGATTTTGCGCACTTTCTATCTCACCATGCCCAGACGGGTCTGCGTACTAAATTCTTAACACTTTGAAAATAAAGCTTGTTCGTTCAAAGTTTGTTCGTTCGTTAGTTCGTTCGTTCTCTCCCTCTATCCCAGTCTCTCTCTCTCTCTCTCTCTCTCTCTCTCTCTCTCTCTCTCTCTCTCTCTCTCTCTCTCTCTCTCTCTCTCTCTCTCTCTCTCTCTCTCTCTCTCTTCTCCATGTGTATATATATCGACATAACTTTAACCATATATCCATTACGTCACAACGCATGGAACAGTACTATTTCCTGTTTAAGTTTTACTTAATATAAAACTAAAGTCTGGAGAAACATGATCGCTCAAATGAACGGAAAAGATACTAGAAGATGAAGATAATAATAATGCTGTTGGTTATTATAATGATAGTGGTGGTGATTATTGTCTCGATGATAAAGATGATGATGGTTGTGGTGGTGATAATTAAAATACATGTTTTCTGGTTGTGAAACAAAGAGGTTGTATCTATTCACCGCACATTATTCTTAATTCTGGTGTATGCACATGCCAAGATAGATAAAGCGAAATAAATCGGGCAATAAATCGTCTGATCTGTTGTTTGTGTTTTCTGTGTTCACAATGATGATACTGTTGGGGAAGATGGTAATGATGATGATGATCATGCTGCTGCTTATGATAATGATAATTATGTTGACAATTATTTTGGCTGACGACGATGATTATAATGTTGATGGTAGTCTTGAAGAAAATTATGCTAATGATGATTTTGCTGATGTCGATGATAATGATAATAACTTTAAAAATTATAGTAGTGGTAGACGGCAACGACGACGATAATAATAATGTTGCTGATCAGGACGATAATTTTTTTTTTTTTTTTTTTTTGCGCTCGCTCGCTCGCGCTGAACTCAAGCATGGTCAATTCACACTACGTCTAGTAACGCTGGACTAAAATTTGCCTGTGGATTAGCTTTCCCTATTAACAGTGTCCCTCGCCATCAGGCGAACCCACTCCGACTTCATAGGTACTTGTAACATACGTCCCCAAGTCAAGGGCGAGAGGTCAATATTTTAGTCCAACTTGCGGTGTAGTTCTGAACCCATAAATGAAAAAAATATTGAAAATAACGGAAGCAGTGTCGTCAGTGAAGGCGATTATAACGAAACTTGCAGCTGATGACCATAGTATAACAATGGTGCCAGCTGTGATGACAACGACAACGATAATGATACTGATATATACTGTTGACAGGAAGCTCCAGGCACGTGAGCACACGATGTGAGTCATTCTGAGGCCAGTTATTGATTGTTAGTGCTGCCCTAGAAGTAAATCCCCAGAAGTAAATATTAACCTTATCCTTCCACTTTGTCTTATCAAGGATGTCAGGTAAAAATTATTTCTGCGAGTCATGTGCCTTATCTCTGGCTATATAACGCAAACACTTCGCAGTAGTTTTTTTTTTTTTTTTTAATCCCCTCCTCTTCCTTGTTGAAATATCCTAACAGAGGTCAGCATGGCCGAATGGATAACATCTCTCGTTCTTAAACATCCGGTGTTCTGATGCCGAGATAGTGGGTTCAATCCCTACACCGGTCAGTTAGACTAAAATGTTGGCTTCTCGTCCTTGACTTGTGGACGTAAAGTACAAGTACCTCTGAAGTCGGAGTGGGTTCGGCTTATGGCGAGGGACAATGGTAATAGGGAACGCTATTCCACACGTAAAATGCAGTTCAGTGCTACTAGAAATCGCATTATGGACTACGCTTGAGATAAAAGCGAGCGAGCATTAAAATAAATACATGCCAATTTAATAAATTCGGAATATACATTTTTCGGGGCATTTAAATGCATAAATATATCTATTTATAATTACATTAATGATAATGATGTAATAAGGTAATGGGAGCGTAAATTATACATTTATTATTACTTCATACATTCTTCTTCTTCTTCTTCTTCTTCTTCTTCTTCTTCTTCTTCTTCTTCTTCTTCTTCTTCTTCTTCTTCTTCTTCTTCTTCTTCTTCTTCTTCTTCTTCTTCTTCTTCTTCGTCGCCGTCGCCTTCTTCTTCTTCTTCTTCTTCTTCTTCTTCTTCTTCTTCTTCTTCTTCTTCTTCTTCTTCTTCTTCTTCTTCTTCTTCTTCTTCTTCTTCTTCTTCTTCTTCGTTCATCCGGAGAGACTTTCGGACGTGATTGTATTGTGAATGTTTACAGAAGAGCCGCGTTCCTGCGCCGTTAGGCCGACACATCCGACTTCTTCTGGCATTTGTTGACCTGGTTAACCTTCCTGGGGTATTATTTGTTTGTTAGGTTGAAAAGTATATGGCTATTACTCTATATATTGGCATTATCTGAAAAGGGAATGCATTTGTATTTTTGAAAAGAGTATACTGATTTACTATTCACTTTTAATTCTAGTTTATCAAATAGTTAGCTTTGTGTGTATGTTAAGTTAAGCACAACAGAATTATTGTTTGTGTGTGATTTTGTTTACAATTTTAAATTCAATACTTTACCATTTCGTTCTGAAGGGCCGACGCTCATTCTAAGTAAACAAAGAACGCAAATCGCATGCCACTACCCTTTAGCCACAGATGCCGAATTACCAAGAATAAATCAGAGAAAGACGCAAACATGCGGAAAAGAGAAGGAGAGATAGAGAGAGATCGAGAGAGAGGAATAGAGAGAGCGCGCGAGAGATATAAAGGGGAGAGCGAGAGAGAGGGAGAGAGAGAGAGAGAAATGAATAATGTAGGGAGGACATGTTCGGAGATACAGGAGATAGCAAAAGAAAGGACGGCTTGGAGTGAATTGGTAGAGGACATATGCCTTTAAAGGATAAAGTGGTACTCACACTTTAGGGATAAAGGTCGAAAGAAGAAGAAGAAGAAGAAGAAGAAGAAGAAGAAGAAGAAGAAGAAGAAGAAGAAGAAGAAGAAGAAGAAGAAGAAGAAGAAGAAGAAGAAGAAGAAGAAGAAGAAGGAGAAGAAGAAGAAGGAGGAGGAGGAGGAGGAGGAGGAGGAGGAGGAGGAGAAGAAAAAGAAGAAGTAGAAGGAGGAGAAGGAGAAGTGGAGAGGAAGAAGGAGCAGAAGCAGGAGGATCAGGAGGAGCAGGAGAAGGAGATTTCAAATAGATGGCCAGTGCACTATGTTTGAAAATTATGCATATTGTTGTGTGTGTGTGTGTGTGGCGTGCGTGTGTGTATGTGTGTGTGTGTGTGTGTGTGTGTGTGTGTGTGTGGCGTGCGTGTGTGTGTGTGTGTGTGTGTGTGTGTGTGTGTATTGTGTTGGCTCGTTTTAAACTCGGCCGTAGTCTATATATGTGCTGCTACTGCTAGTGGTTGCTACTTTCATTAAGTGCGCTGGGCTGATTTTTAGTGAGGGTTAGCTTTCCCGACCTCACGTGTCCCTCGCCATCAGGCGATCTCTCTCCGACTTCTGAGATACTTGGTAATTAGATCATCAGGCCAAGGACAAGAAGTCATTTAAGTCCAACTAATCGATGAGTGAAACAAACCAAATATGACGCGGGCAGGAAAGACAGTTTAAGCCCTTTAACCCTCTCAGTCACGCTTTGTGTGAGTGAGAGAGATATAGACAGAGCGAAAGCAGACAAAGACAGACAGACAGACAGTCAGACAGACAAACAGACAGACAGACAGACAGACAGACAGACAGACAGACAGACAGACAGACAGACAGACAGACAGACAGACAGACAGACAGGCAGGCAGGCAGGCAGGCAGGCAGGCAGAGGGAAAGGACGAGCAAACACATGGAGAGAGAAGAGGGGGGAGGGCAGAAGAGAACGAAATTTATTTTGGAAGGATTAAGAATTCGTCACGCCAGCACTCTGCCCGCCTTATCTCCTTGCTCTGATGCATTATTTCATTCATGTATCACTATGAAGCCAATCTTAGAAAACGAGGATAACCACAGAAAACAATATGCATTATGATCTCATGGAAAATGTACAATCGATAATACAGGAAGGAGAGAGAAATATGGACCGATGACGTGGGTACAATCCACCTCTACACGTCATTAACATTTAATTTACTTTATTGAGATGACCTGGCAAAACCACAAGACAATTTTAGCTCTCTGGAGAGAAAGCCATTTTACTTTAACACACCGCCGTTCAAAAGGAATGTACTGATTTGGCCTTCTCAATAATCCACATGAACTACCAATTATGAAATATGCATGAATTCACTTGAAATCATTGTATAGCTCGACAGATTTTAGAATAAGCCTCTGCCACCATCATCATAAGAAGATTGAACTCGATTGCACAATCTTTATAAAGCATAATCAATTGCTGGGGAAGAAGACTAACACTGGATGATCCTTAACTATGAAAAGATGTTTAGTCTCTAGAGCAGAGTAAAATATAAAACATGTAAAGTTTACATTGCAGTCATCAAGAAACTTTACATTGCAATCAATAAGAAACTTTATATTGTTGGCTAGCTCCACTTAGAGCATTAGCGTTGTATAGTTTCCAAGTTGTCTTACTGTTATTTTGAAGTTATCTGTCTTGTTCAAGGAAATGTATCGCCTTGAAGCATATTTTGCGTTGTTTGGTTTAAACATTTGATTTTAAAGAAACCTCTTGAGATAGGGCTAGTTAAAGACAATTCGCCTGGAAAAAAAGAGTTAAATAATAAATAATATTGTCACGCGTGAGCCGCCGTGGTGTAGTGGTTAGACACTTGCTTAACGGCTCGGTGGTCATGGGTTTGAATGCGCCTGGAGGCGGATTTATTTTTAAATTGGCCTGGATTCCTAAGTATGCACAGTCTAAAATGGCTACCAGAAAATGGCTTGGGAAGTGAAGACGGCCGGTATAGTATTGACCACGTCGTCCCTGGTGTATCGATTGGTCTATAGTGTTGTGGGTCAGCAGAATATTTCCAGTATGTCTAGGGCGATGGAACGTTAGAGGCAGATGAATAACATGGAGAAGGGTGAGGGAAGAATTGAAGGAGGTAGGAAAGAATAGGCGATTTGAGGGGAGTTGGGTGAGGGGTTTACTTCAGTGGGAGATAGAAGGCAGGAGATAGAGACAGAATGTGGGATGGGGGAATCGAGGGAAGGAGGGAGAGGGATAGAGAGAGGAGGAGAGATGGAAGAGCGATGGAGAGAGAGAGAGGGAGGGAGAAGGGTGAATGAGCGGAATAGAGAAAGAGAGAGTTGGGAGGGAGAGAGAGGATGGAGATAGGGGGAGAGAGGCGGGGAAAGGGAGGAGCGAGAAGGAGAGAGAGAGAGAGAGAGAGAGAGAGAGAGAGAGAGAGAGAGAGAGAGAGAGAGAGAGAGAGAGAGAGAGAGAGAGAGCATCAGAACGAGCAATAAGAACCTGGGAAGACGACTTGCTCCCTGGGAGCTCAAGAATAGTAACTAAAAATGAAAATAAGAAAAATCTACAGTATATTGGACTTGCATGATTAGAAGCGAGGCAGGCACACAATCTTTGTAATGCTTTCAAAGAATGTCGAAGTAAATATGCAAACCAAAAATGCTTTACAATCACACATATCTGAGACTACAAGTATGAAAAGCATATGTTAATATAGAAGATCCTCTTTATGCTAAACAATACAATATATACAACAATACCTTAAGAGAAGCAAAGAATAGTAATCTGGCAACCTACCATGCATGTCGTAAGAGACAACTGAAGACGGTTGGAATGAGACTGGCCCCTCATCCCATTGAAAACTTTAGTTTTAAAATCTCTCTAACCATGTACAAGTCTATCAAGAAAAGAAAACACAGCTCAGTCTGCTGGAAGATGTAAAGTGTGATGTGTAGAAAATCAGAAGCAGTGGATAGTGGAATTGTCTCCTATCACTTTGGAAAATGTCCACAATTGGCATATGGAGTGCTAGAACAATGTGCAAAAGAGTCGTAACAAACGTAAAAACACCGAAAGGTGATGGTTAAAGATAGAAGAGGATGGGGGGAATTGGGTGGAACTGGTTGTGGACCCTTGTTGCATTGGGTGGTAAAATGCCAGCAGCTTGTGAACACGAAGGAGAATATACAGCATTTTGTAATGAGATAGATTTATATATACATACACAGAGATTGATTGATTGATTGATTGATTGATGGATGGATGGATGGATTGATTGATTGATTGATTGATTGATCTTTATTTTAGAATGGTTACAAATTGAGCACGCATGCCTGTCTTACATTCGACCCTTCCATGAGAGAGCGATAGAGAGGAATGGAGAACGAAAGGGAGAGAAGGAGAGGTATGGAGGGCGATTGAGAAGATAGAGAGAGATAGACAGAAGAAAAGAGACTGAGAGATAGAGACATGGGCAGAAAGAAAGGAAGAAGGAGAGAGGGAGAGGGGGGGGGGGGGAGAAGGAGATAGAGCAAGATGGGGAGAAATAGAGAGACAGAGGTAGATAAACAGAGATAGAGAAAGATAGAGAGGGATAAAGAGAGAACGAACGAACGAACGAACAAACTTTATTTTCAAAGGGTTAAGAATTGGGCACGCAGGCCCGTCTAACATTCTGCCCTTCTATCACTCTCTTTCATACATTATTTCACTCACACATCATTCAAGGCTAACAAAGAACAGCAACAATATAAAAGATATGCATTATAAAGGCATGGGCAAAATGCGAACATCAAAACTATACGACACAGTAATATTAGATAATGGTCTGACACTTGTTATTAGCCATGTGGAATATACTGACCTACAAAAAGGGGACTGGCTGTTATACTAGGGTTTTGTTATTATTATTATTATTATTATCTCTATTATTAAGAGGGAAGGTAATCCGTATTGAGATAGTGTTCGAATAATTTGCGATTATATGAATAGGGATTGGTGATGTCTTTGATTTCTTGTGGAAGATTGTTCCACAGCTGAGCTGCAGAGTACGTTAAGCTTGTTTTGTATAAGTCAATCCTAGGCTTCGGAATGTGTAGTATATTTAAACGTTTACTGTGTCTAGCATTATATTTAAACAATGGCCAAAGGTAATTTGGGGCATTCCGATGCAGGATTTTGTGAATTAGTTTAGCTTTATTGAAAAGCAGGCGTTTGCGGAATGGTAGTAACTGAAGGCGTTTATACAGGCTAGGATTGTCAGATAAATGTTTGCTATAAATTAGACTCATGGCCCTTTTCTGTAGTGAGTAAAGTCGCTTGGTATTTGGATTAGAACAACCGTCCCAGATTGTAGAGCAGTAGTCAAAGTGTGGAGAGAGAAGGATAGAGTGGGGCAGAGAGATCGAGGGAGAAAGAGAAAGAGACTGTTGTCTGAACAGACTATGTGAATCAAAGAAAACAATACCTGAAACATATTTAGTCTAGACCGCTCTGAAGAACTACAAAGTTAAATTACGCCAAGTACAATGAGCAAACAAAAACACATTTATAGAAGGTCGGATAGAGAAGATGCAACAGTATAATTCCAAGGACCACCAAACAATGCCAATGCACACGTGCGGGCATAATAAAAATAGATAAACAGCAGCGCACAAAGAAAGAAAGTACAACAAGAATAACTAACTTGAAAAGAAAATGTGAATCATGATATCATACAAAAGGGAATTTCAGCCATACGGTTCGTCTTCATTGCACCAATTTCTAACCCATATGTATATGTCTCTTCTTTTTCTATGAATGCTGTTCAATACTTGTGAATTTGTGTCTTGTGATATTTCGAATATCTTTTGTCATTAATTACCATCAATGGTGACACAAAGAAAGAAATTAAAAGACGAATATTTATTGCTCTTCAAAGACTAAAACAACTGAATAAATTGTGGCATGGAACAGATAGAACTACAAAAATTAGATTTATAAGAGCATGCATCTTTTCCATTGAAACACACGCCTGTGAGACCTGACACTTACTAAACTAGCTGAACAGCACATAAACGCCTTTGAATATAAATGTTACAGACGGGTTCTAAGAATATATTGAATACAGAACAGAACAAATGCATCCATACGACAAGATTTGAATATACTGAATACGGTTGGCTGCTAAAGACGATAAAACAAAGAAAATTGAAATATTTTCGTCACTTGAAACATCATGAAAGTTTGGAGAGAACAATTATGGAGGGGTATATGCCCGGGAAGAGGGGAAGAGGAAGGCCAAAGAAAAGATGGGTGCAAGGTGTGGCAGATGATATCCAGATGCGTGTATCGAATCTTGCTTATGACCGAGAAGTTTTCCGGAAGGTTGTTATGGGAACGACGTTCTGCAAAGGAAATGCTACTGAATGAATGGATGAAATATATGGCCTGAAGGCTTCCACAATAAACATGTTTGTGTATTGCTTGTCATTATTTCCACAAGTCATCTCTGGTAATGTGTGGGTTAACGTGTGATGAAACTTTCAGTTTTAAGTCTATCTAAAGCTTCAAGTTGATATTAGCAATCACGACTCGAAGTGTACCTCAACAATCAATTTTAAATAGACAACTGTTTGGCCCGCGTGCAAAAAGAGTTATATGTGTCTGTATTAACTGTTAGTTATATGAGTCTGTATTAACTGTTACTTTAACGTCTTCAGTCACAGGTAATTGTTATGTTTACTCTATCTGTCCCAGCTATAGTTATTGTAAATCTATAGGTCTAAAGGAATTATTACTGAAAAGTAGTCTGTTTGCAGGTAAGTTACGGTGTCAGTCTCAGCCAACTAAGGTATAAGGTTCCTTCAGTGGGGAAGGAAATCTGATCAAGAACCATTTGTATCTACCGATGTTACACGTCCTCTGATCTCTTGGGTAGTAAGATCGGTTAACTAGACTTCTCGTATAAGGGCGAGAAACGGGAGGTCCTGTGTGCAAAATGTCCACATCAACGACTCAAGGCAGTTGAACATCGCAAAGAAAGCCTAGAACAGGGAATCTACACCTAGGTAAATTTTGCATTGAGGGAATCTTGATAGTGGAAGATGGTTCCGTCGCCCTGCTACTGAGCTGAGTGCTTGTAGCGAAAGTATGAGCTGTGGATTTCGTGTGGAGTGCTTTTACATCTGTCCGCGGTTGTGTCCGCGGTTGTTTGTATTGTAAACTGCATGTTCAGAAAAGATGTATTTCTAGTGACTGATGCTTCCATCGACGATGAACTGTAATTTTCATGGCTGACTGTTGTGTTGGCATTCTGGCAGAGGCCTTATGCATGTACTTGCCGGTGCATGTTGTTGGGTTGTCGGTACTGCTGTCTGTTCCACTCTTCACATGGGACAGTGAGGGGTATTTTGTGTGATATTCACTAGCTCATGATTAGGGCATTATGAGCGTGATCTTTTTGCCGTGAAGCTGGAACCGCGACTAACTAGCTACTAACTAACGCCTATAGTAAACAAAACCTACGCTCATAAATGCCGAGGTTTGAGCCACTGATTTTGATGTCCACGTCCATGTTCGACACTGTCCTCCAAAGAGGAATGAAGAAGTAGAGAATATTTCGTTATTTAGACTACAATCGCTGCATATTGTGGACTCTTTTAGCGTGTTTCTATTTAATACGATGTTTGTTGCCCTATGTTCTTGTATTCTTGTAGCTATTCACGTGTATCTTTCTGTTCTCTATGCTAACATCCAACCATACGATCTTGACATTTCCTATAACCGTAGGTCTTGAAGTTCTAATTCTATTCCAGCCACAAGGTCACTTTCATTAGCAAATCTCACATTGCACAGAAGTCGTCCACCATTCGATATAGACAGAAACAAATAATTCATCTCAATGATATAGATTTACATTAACGGAACTCTAGAAGTTAGAACCTGACACAGTTGTAACAAATAAACATGTTTGAAGCTGGTAAAACAGGTGGATGTTTTTGCAGTGAATCCCGCCAGCAAAAATACAACAGAAATCTCACCGTTCTCTGTATGGCTTTAGCAGACAACTAATATCGGTTTGTTGATGCGGGATATATGTAGTCTTTGCACTCCCCATTGTGCTTGATTTGTAATAGAAGAAATGGTTAAAAAGTATGGGTATTTCAAGTCGAAGGAAATGTTCAGTGTGTTCTTTTCTTTTCAAATTTACTAAAATGTTTAGTTTACGAACGTATTCCTGCAGAGCAATTTGCGTTTTTATCAAATTGTGCAATCTTGAAGTTTATTTTGTATGTGTCAGTGCAATGATTACGATTGCGGTGTTGATATAATTTTGAGGAAAATAAACAAAATTGTAAATAAATATGTTGTTACATGTGTAACAAATCTTTTTAAATACGCTTTACTAAATGTCCAACTTTCCTTTCGTAAATGTCGTTCTTTTTTTTTTTTGTTAATATTTTTATTCTTTCTTTCAGTCCATCAGTCTTTATGTGGTTCCGTCTTCTTTTTTTAAAAATTTATTTATTTCTATTACTTTGTTTTCTTTTCAATCATAATTCTTTCTATTTCCATATAATCATATTCATTCTCCTTCATTTCCTTGTTTCTGTATTTTTTTCGTCATTCTATTTGATTTTCTTTCATTCATTTCTTCATGTACGTATCCTTCTTTATTTATTTTCGTTAGTCTTTCTGTATTCCGCTCTGTTCATCTGTCATTGTATGTATTTCTTCATGTTTTTGTTTCTGTAATTCTTTTTTCTTCTTCTTCCATTCATTCTTTCAATTTCAATACTCATATTCAATTTGTCTTCCGTGTTTGTGTTTATCTGATTCGTTTCTTCCTTTATACCTTCTCTATTTCTTTCATTTATTTTCCTTCTTCTTTATTTCCTTCTGTTTTTATTGATTTCGTTGTATCGTTATTTCTTTCTTTCCCTTTAAAGATGTCTGTATATGTGTCTGCATGCTCTACTCCTAATCTTCTCCAGTAAGCTGTACAGAAGAAACACATTGCCTAAACTATAGGAAGCACAAAAATCCATAGTCTCTCAATGCGCGCAGTCATAGTTATTGCGGGGCTTACAAACACGCATAGTCTAAATCACCATGCTCACTCGCTTTGGGACCGTGTGTATAGTGTGACAGAACAGATAAATCACCATGCTCACTCGCTTTGGGACCGTGTGTATAGTGTGACAGAACAGATAAATCACCATGCTCACTCGCTTTGGGACCGTGTGTATAGTGTGACAGAACAGATAAATCACCATGCTCACTCGCTTTGGGACCGTGTGTATAGTGTGACAGAACAGATACATCACCATGCTCACTCGCTTTGGGACCGTGTGTATAGTGTGACAGAACAGATAAATCACCATGCTCACTCGCTTTGGGACCGTGTGTATAGTGTGACAGAACAGATAAATCACCATGCTCACTCGCTTTGGGACCGTGTGTATAGTGTGACAGAACAGATACATCACCATGCTCACTCGCTTTGGGACCGTGTGTATAGTGTGACAGAACAGATAAATCACCATGCTCACTCGCTTTGGGACCGTGTGTATAGTGTGACAGAACAGATAAATCACCATGCTCACTCGCTTTGGGACCGTGTGTATAGTGTGACAGAACAGATACATCACCATGCTCACTCGCTTTGGGACCGTGTGTATAGTGTGACAGAACAGATAAATCACCATGCTCACTCGCTTTGGGATCGTGTGTATAGTGTGACAGAACAGATAAATCACCATGCTCACTCGCTTTGGGACCGTGTGTATAGTGTGACAGAACAGATAAATCACCATGCTCACTCGCTTTGGGACCGTGTGTATAGTGTGACAGAACAGATAAATCACCATGCTCACTCGCTTTGGGACCGTGTGTATAGTGTGACAGAACAGATAAATCACCATGCTCACTCGCTTTGGGACCGTGTGTATAGTGTGACAGAACAGATAAATCACCATGCTCACTCGCTTTGAACTCAAGAGTAGTCAATGCACGTGCTGCTACTTCTGGTTACATGAATGATTTTTGCGTGTGGATTAGCTTTCCATATTACCAATGTCCCTAGCCATCAGGCCAACCTACTCCGATATCAGAGGTACTTGTAATTTACGTCCCCAAGTCAAGGGCGAGAAGTCGATATTTTTCTTTAAATGACAGGTGTAGGGGTTGAACCCGCTACTGCAGCATCAGAACACCGGAAGATTAAGAGCAGGCGCGTTTATCCATTCGGCCATGCTGACCTACAATAACCATGGTCAAGCGAGAATGGTTCTGCAAGGTGTGACCAGAGTATCTGGGCATACTCTGTACTCCGAGGAGTGATCAGGATAGCTGGTAATACTCTGTACTCCGAGGAGTGATCAGGGTATCTGGTCATACTCTTTACTCAGAGGAGTGATCAGGGTATCTTAACATACTCTGTACTCCGAGGAGTGATCAGTATATCTGGTAATACTCTGTACTCGATATGATATTTTGATGACCGCACTGATGGAGAAGGGGATCAATCCCTGGTTGGTGAACTGGATAGCGGCCGTCCTGCATTCTCGTCGGGTTGCTCTCCGTCTGGATGCATGGACCTCAGAGCCACATATTTTAACCCCGGGACTGCCACAGGGATCCGCAATCTCACCGGTGCTCTTTAACGTGTATACGAGCAAGATTGCAAACCTAGAAGCACCAGGGGTTGGAAGGATTCTAACATTTGCAGATGATATTCTTGCATATAGGCAGGGGAGAGATAGGGAGCAAACAGGCCAGGAGCTACAGGCGACAGTAGACAAAGTGATTGAATAAGTGCTGTCATCCACCCGGAAAAAGCAGCTGTTTTGTGGTGCTCTCTGGACAACAGGATTATGAGAGCTGATGTCCCAAGCCTGGCGATAGATGGTAGAAGCGTCGACAGAGAGAACAAACTGAAGTATCTGGGAATCACATTTGACAGGAGCCTGTCCTTCAAGGACCATGTGGAGACGGTTGTGACAAGGTCTGAAATGGGACTCAATGCACTTAAAACTATGGCTGCAATGGACACAGAGCAGAGAATGCTTTTCACACTATACCAGCACTTGATCCTCTCAGTGATTGATTATGGACTAGGACTGCTCACTGTCTCAAAGAGTCAGCTAGGGAAATTAGAGCGCATACAGAACGAAGCTATGCGAGTCATTCTGGGATGCGCAAGAGACACCCCAGTAGTGTGTATGCGTTACATCCTTGGTCTGCCAACTTTTGCTGGTAGGCTCAAGGTGATGCAGGCGAAGGCATACCTCAGAGTAGCTGCAGACACAGATCACCCGTTGCATGAGGCACTGGACGCCGTTAAGGGTCAGCGACTGATAAGAGGGAAATCATGGATGGCTCAGACGGAGGATACGATAAGATAGGTGGGCATCTTGGAGAACATTAGGCGAGGTGAGGAGTACCAGCAGAGCAGTCCGACTTGTGCAGAGTTATAATCACATTGGGCCGGGAGTGCAGGGAGTAGCCAGCAGGGATCACGGAAGTGGAAATCCAGCAACTAATTCAGGATAATGCTCGCTCGGGTGATGTGATTATCTACAAAGATGGGTCGGTTTTGAGAGGTAGGAGAAGTGTCTGGGGGTTCTTAGCAAAAGCTAATGGTCGACGTTTGGTACAGGAGACCTTTGCATATGATACCACAACATCTAGCTTAAGAATGGAGGTGGAGGCGGTCAGTGCAGCTTTCCGCTGGATGGAGAATACGACACACACACACACATCGTGATTGTAACTGACTCCGAAAGCATGCTGAGGAAGGTGAGGACAGGCAAGCTTCGGGCAGAATGGCTTGCTTCGCTTAGGAGGTCCGGGTGGCAAGCATCGCCTGGATCTTTTCTCCGGGGCATGCCGGTGTGCTGAGGAATGAACAGGCGGACAGATTGACTGGCTGCAAAACTTGGTGGAGTATTGATGCATGACAAGGTAGACGTGGTTGCGGCCTTGTGGGAGCACGTGTACACCTCGGAGGAGCAAATGGATCCCCATGGTCTGGCACGAATGAGACAGCGTGGAGTGACGAGGGGATCTGGCCGACGCTCGACGCTCAGAGGAAAGGCGAGACGGACATATAATCAGATTGCTACTGGTACTATTGGTGTTGGAACTCTTCGATGGCTGCTGAGGATGAGGGCTGAGCGCATATTGGAGTTCCTAAATCAATCAATCAATGAATTAATCAACTCTGTACTCCGAGGAGAGGCCAATTTGGCAGTCAGAAAATTAACATGTTTGTTTATTGCATGTCAGTATTTCCACAAATCACCTCTGGTAATGTGTATTTTTACGTGTTATGGAATTTCCAGTGTATTTGAAGCTTCAAATTACTATAAGCAATCATGTCTCGAGGTATACCCCAACAATGAATTTTAAATAAACAGCTGTATGACTCTTGCGATGAGGCTTAAATGTATGTGTGTAGTGGTTGTTGCTGGCTCCGTGGGGAAGGAGTTGCCAATGCAATTGGTAATCCCACATACTGCGTTCAAAACACAGCTGCGGGTGATTTTGGAAGCAGACAGCCTTGCTTTGGTTTCCATACAATGGTATATGTGCCTGTCGTTAAGAAAACAGTGGCAAACTACTGAACGTAATCTTGCCCAGGAATCACAAACAGCCACACAATGCTGGAGTTGACTTCTACGTCCAGTGAAGGTTATACAACTAATGTGTGTGTAGTAGTTGTTACTTTAAATTCTTCAGCCCCGGGTAATTGTTACTTTTCGCTGGCTGTGGAAGATGAGCTGGAAGCACGTCTGAGAATGTTCGGAGTGCCGTGATAGCACGAGGTGTTCTATAGCATGTATCGACGTGGTGCTTTCTAGCTTTCCGTCTTTCTTGATTCATGAACATTTAACCTCAATTTCCATTTAAAAGTATGGCATTTTCAGGAAATAAATAATCTAAACATGAAGAATGTAAATAAAGAAGAGACTTTAAGGTAACAGAAAAATGGAAGTCTTTTACCGAAATATAAGATAATTTATAACAATTTCCGGCTGTTTAAAAAAAAAAAAAAAGTGAAGACCATTTTATTTACGAGTTTTAATTGCATTTACAATTATTGGGCACGTAAAAAATTACGTGGGAGGAGCGAAGATGCGGTTTTATAGAAGAGTGATGAGAACTCCGTGGGCGGATAGAAACTGCATTGGAGATATCTTGATAGAAGTTAACATTGGAGATATCTTGATAGAAGTTAACTTTGGAGATATCTTGATATAAGTTAACATTGGAGATATCTTGATAGAAGTTAACTCACAAAGTGAACTAGTTACTCGCATCAAAAGAACACAATCCACATTCTTTGGGCATGTCATGAGAAGGAGAAAGCTGGAGTGACAGCGGGACAGTTGGAAGACAGGAAAGGCAAAAGAAAGTTTAGTTTAGTTTAGTCGTTGGATCAACATCACGGCACACGGTTTAACCCATAAGTGCTCCGTTTTCCTCCTTACTCAAATCTAAGTCTGGAGAAACTCAGCTCAATGCACGAACTCCGTTGCATCGGTGAGGATCCTAAAATACTTTGGGTAGATTTTTAACTCGAAATTTTGCCCGGGCAGCGCCGTTAGGCTACTCTTTTTCGATTTTAAACTGCCAAGGGATTTTTTTACGTGCGCAACAATACACACGGGCGTCCGATCTCACTACCCAGAGACCAGAGGAAATTTTATTACTGGAAGTCCAGGTGGATTTTTTAAATAAATCCACCTGGACTCACCGAGGCCTGAACCCGGGACCTCCAGCACTCGAGGCGGACACCATACCTCCAGACCACTCATCCCCCAGGCAAAAGAAAAACGATGGAGAAGATGTTGGATGGTTTGACGTCACGGCATGAAGGCATGAAGGAACCTCGGTATCAGAAATGATTGACAGTACACGAGACTGAAGGTTATGAACAGACATAATCACCATGTAGCATGGGATAAGAAATCGCGTTTCTTAAATACGATTAATAAACTTTCATAGCACATAAAATAACGTATATGTCAATGATGGTGTTCCATATTTCGGTAACCTTAAAGTCACATCTTTATTTATATTCCTCGCGTTTAGATCACGTATTTTCCTCAACTTGCCAGAAACAGGTGAAAGAAATCTGGAACAGGATGGCTATAATTATTGAGCAAGCAGAAGGATATTTACAAAATTACCTACGCCAGTCGGAGGATCGCATACTCAACATGTCTCCTTGTACCATTTGGTGTCGTGTCTTTTCCTCCGATCTGCTGATGTATTGCTGTTGTGTGTTTGTGTTCGAGTGCCAGCACAACCAAAGATAATATTCTGTGTGTATCTTCTTGTCAGCTTGTGAGCTTTGTTCTAGGCCATCGTGTATAATTCACTCTGGCACGTGCAAAGAGATTTATGTAAAATCTTTGGGGATCTTCTAATTAAATATTCCAGAGACAAGGAAAAATAAACAGACAGGCAGACAGACGGACAGATAGAATGGTAGAAGGGAAGTTAGACTGTCTGGCGGTTGGGTGGTTTATGGGGCAGACAAGATGGAGAACTGACGGAGAGACGGAATTATGGATTGGTTGGATAGATGAATTCACAGTGGGACAGACAGAGACACACACGGACGAGAGGGTTGGATAGATAAATAGACACACAGACGGGCGGAAGCAGGCACATACATAAAGATGGATGGATGAATGGGTGGATGGATGGATGGATGGATGGATGGATGGATGGATGAGTGGGTGGGTGGAGGATGGAAAGAAAAATAGAGAAGTAGAGGGACGGACAGACAGACAATCAGGCAGACAGATCGTTAGATAGGCTGGCAGCAACGTAGGTAAGTTGGTAAGTAGGTAGGTAATTAACAGGTAGGCCAGTAGATAGGTAGCCCCATTTAACTACAAACAAATTAGCAACACGTGAATTCAGACAGTCTGCGTTAAAGCCTTTGTGATCAAAAATATATTAAACATTTATTATGTCAAAAATCTGGCAGATTACCAAACGTCCTTGACATGGGTGAGTTGCAGGAGGAGTGAACGTAAATCTGCAGTGTTTATCAGTGCCCTGCATGCTGCTCCTGTTTAGGGTAGGCATGGTTGGAAAGATGACAATGTCTGACCTCTGCCAGCTGTTGGCATGTTGTACTATCTTGAATGATTACGCCGCTGCATGTAGCGGTGTTATTTTTAGACACCGACGTCCGTTAAAATAAACACGCTGCCGTTTTTAACAGTAGCCCACTACATTAATTTTTATTCAATATACAAGTCGCCGTTATGTAGTGGATAGCACGCTTGCCTGCACTATCAAACTTCCCATCGAGGCAAATTGTGTACATTGATCTAGGATCAAAGGTCGACGAAGATTAAAAAGGGTACCTGGAAATATCTTGAGAAGTAACAGCGGTCGGTATGGTATTGACCTATCACCCTTTCAGTACCGATTGCTCTATTAAAATATAGCGCTAGCACCGTTTACCCAATACCCATCAAGGAATGAAAAAGGACCCTTTTCTGAGAGCCATATAGGAATAATGTAAAACGTACAACCTATATGAAACATGAAATAAATAGTTTAAGAAATTAAGAAGAGAGGTTTATCGCGCTCGCGATTAAATTCCATGACTTCGGGGTAGTGGGTTAATTTCACACACCAGTCAGTTGGACTTCAGCATTACCTTTGCGCTCAGAAAGCAATGACAACTAATTGAACGTAAACTTGCCTAGAAATTCAAGCTGTAGTTGATTGCGATATCATACAAAGGACAAGCAGCAATTTTAAAGAACAATTTTCTACGCCTTGAGGTTTGTTAGATAATTGTGCTGGCCCCATTATGAAAATAATAACCGTGATTATTGGATGGCCACTATCCACTGTTCCAAATCTAATAACTACCGTCTTCAAGAGCTAATGGTCTAGATGGGGACTGAGTGCTTATTGGAATGCCCCGAATGCTGTGATGTCGGTTCCTAAATCAATCAATCAATCAATCAACTCTGTACTCCGAGGAGATTTCCTTTTACATTTCTCATGTTGATGAAATAATTTATCTCTTTCATGAGCAGAATGTTCGAGGGCCTGCGTGCCCAATTCTTTACCCTTTGAAAATAAAGTTTGTTCGTTCGTTCGTTTTTTTTTTTTTTTTTTTCATTCAGAAAATGTCTATAACATAAAGTTTGTTTTTTCGTAGGTTCTTCATGATGTTGTTGGAATGACTGTTTGTCTGCTGTTTATGTCTATGATTGCACCGATGTTTTGAGCATAGATCTAACCCACTGTTTTGTCTTGCAGGATGGACAGTATCATCGGGTCGGTGGGGAGAGTGGCCAACGTTAAAGTTCGCAACGACGACGATCTTAACGACAGGGTGAACCACTTGTACACCACCGGCATCCTCATCATCTTCACCGTTGTCGTCAGCGCCAGGCAGTATGTAGGTGACCCTATCAGGTAAGGGACAGGTGTTCAGGGAGGGAGGGAGAGAGAGAGGGGGGGGGGAGTCTGAGAGAGAGACAGAGAAGGGGAAAAGACAGTAAGAAAGAGGGGAAAGACAGATAGACAAAGAGAGACACAGAGAGTAGGAAAGAGAGGGATACATAATGAAAGACAGGGAGATCCTGGGAGAGACATAGAGTGGGGGGGGGGGCAGATAAAGATAAAGAGATATTGGACGTGGCAGGGAGAGAGATACAGAGAGAAGGAGATAGATATAAAGAGAGACTGAACGAGACAGAAGAAAGCCACGGAGATGCGGTGAAACTGGAAGAGAACAATACAGAGAAAGAGAGACAAATAGAGAGTTAATTGCATATAATGTTTTTAGAGATAGATAGATGAATAAAATATCGATTTAGGCAGGCAGATACATAGATTCACAGACCGACAAACAAGTATACTGATATAGTCAAAGGTAGACATCACATACACATACGAATAGACAGACATACAGATACATGGATAGAGGGCACACATGTAGGTAAACACACAGGCAATCTGACAGACAGGCAGGCAGAAAGATAGGCATTCAGGCAGACATGTAAATAAGTGGGCTGTCAGGTAAATAAGCAAGCACTCAGGTACATCAGTACGCGACAGGTAAATAAGTAGGCAGTCAGGTGGGTGGATATATAGATAGGATGTGCAGGAGTACAGACGGTAACATCAACAGGGAGACAGACATTCATACAGACAGACAAATAGGCATACAGACAGGCAGGTGAATGCGTAGGTAGGTAAATAGGTAGGGTTTGCTGGACGTACAAACTTACAAATGAACAGAGAGACAGACAAACATTAGGTATGTAGCATGAGAATGAATAGGTAGGTAGGTAACAAGAGAATATGTAGGTAGGTAGGTTGTTGGATCGGTAGGTAAATGCGTCGCACAAATAGTGTCCTTCAGTGTAAACGCTTGAAAGTGACAATCACTGTAGGTCATTGTCAGATGGTCATAAACATAACCATTTTGACTATTGGTATTTGCTGTTGAGTATGTGACTTCAATTATTCCCATTGTACTGCCTTATTCCCGCGTCTGTAATCGCCCATCTTTGCTTCCAGTGCACAGTTTTATCTCTTAACTCGTAAGGTACGACAGTCCAGTGAATGGTTGCTAGTAAGTTTTATCAAACTATTTGTTTCTTTTACCCTTGCTGCTCTCTGGGTACACTATTTATTACCCATTCTATAAGACCTATTCACCTTTGTCTTCTAGAGCAGAATTATTTTGTAGAACGTCGCTCTCAAAATAGTGACAAGACTCTCCATCTCTTGTTAGTTCCCCTGTCTCATACCATGGTGTCTTTAATACACTGTGTCCATTGTCAGCCCTTGTCTCATATTCCGTAAATCATATCTTCCATAACAATTCTATACCACGTTTAATGTAGCCAAAGTATCTTACGAGTAGTTTCATAGTTTCTCAAACAATGCACTTTTATGAGCCACTTTTCTTCGATGTTAATATCATGTAGAGTGTTATTATTATTACTTTGTTTTCTGTTTCACGATTCTTAAACATTTTTCATTGACATTTAAGTTCAAAAGCCTGGATTTTCTTCTTTAATGTTTGTGAAATTGTATCTTTTAAATATCAGTCCTAAACTATAACCTTCCCCCCTTTAATGGTTAAATAACCGCCCCCTGAACATTTCCTCTACCGGAAATCTCATTTTACCTGGTGTTATCAAATTGACAAGGGCACTCCCTGATGTCAGCCAAAGTTGAAGGGAGGTTTATATCCCCATTACAGAGGAGATTTTGCTTAACTTCTCAACGTGGCACTGATATTTTATTGACATCGTTTTTTTTTTTTTTTTCAGAAAAAAAGGCAAAACCCACCGCCTTTTGGCGACATTGTTAATTTATTAGTTCGCTTTGCTTCGTTAATGCAACCATAATATAACGTGGCCAGGGTTTTGAAGAAAACAGTTGCGGTAATCCTCATCTAGAACATATCAGATACATCAGTTTAAAGATGCCGACTCTGAGATCTAGGGGGTAGTGAACGAGTGTGACAAGTCCCCGATTTAAGGAGTTGAGGATTCGAAATCAGCTGCAGACGATTTGGAAGCAAGCCGCATTTCGTTTATTTCAACAGTACGAAAGTTGGTGGCACAGTAAGCAATGGCAAACTACTAAAAGTAAAATTTTCCTTAAATAAAAAAACACAATTAAAAATGCTGGAGTTGATAGCGACGTCCTGTAATGGAAGTGCAACTTATTTAAAAGATGAAAGATACCAGTTCTTTTACTGGCAGTACTGCACACATTAAAGGGCCCTGTCACGTCTCTAGCGTATGGTGCTAGACTCATATTGTTATGGACCAATAGTCACTGGGTGGGTATTGTAATCAGCATCAAACTGGTCGCCTTTACTTCCCAAGATGTTTCCTGATATTCATGTAAGGCTGGGTCGATACGGATTCGAACCTATGAGCACTGGGCCGGAAGCGAGCATCTAGTCACTACACTACCCTAGCTCCCACTTTAGGTATTTAGTTAGTTTCGTGTTCTTTTACGTAAGGTCGCAGTCAGTTCCAGCATTTATTGAAAGTGTGTGATATATTAGGCAATGTTTTAGTTTAAAAGTTTGCCTTTGCTTTCTAAACGGCTGACGCTTCATACCTTCGAAATTTACGCAAAGCAGTCTGCTTTTAAATCGCCCGTGGCTCGGTATGTCGGGGAAATATGAAACGCGGCTTTACTATCCCATAATTCACTTGCTGTATTCAACATCTTCCAATTTTGCCATTAAGCGTCGTGTGGAGAAATAGTTGAAGTTCCAGAGATCTTTGAGTGGTACTGGGTAGTGTCATTCTGTGTGATTATACAATGTCTTTGATATCGTTAACACATTGTATTCTCAGGCGTCCTCTTACTCTCGTAGCAGATCTTATTTAATGCAGCTGATGGTGCCTTTATTAGAAGGCAGCAAGTCAAATGGTTTGGCCATGTAATTAGGTTACCAACTGACAGTATACCACAACAAGCAGTGCTGTACAGACCAGATGGAAGCAGAGGAAGAGGACGACCATGTAAACATTGGATAGACAGAATAAGATCCATGGGAATATCGATACATGAAGCCTATAATCGGGCACTCTCACGAAGTTTATACTTCACCTCGCCCATCGCAAGGTACAAGCGGAACAAGATGAGATGAGATGAGACGATGGTGTTGCATTCTAACGAGGCGGCCGACCTGTTTGATTTTCTGCCTGTCAATATATGTGGCGCAAGGTGTTGATTCCAATGTCTGTCTGAAAACATTATTTCTTACTTGGTCTCGAATAGTTACATTGGGAGCTCTTCTCAAGCATTTCATCTCTCAGGTGTTGATTTTGCGTAAACATTACTTTTCCTACTTCAGTGTAGTCCTGGACCTATTCTACCTCAGCTTGCGCCAAAGTGAAGTATTAACTTAGCTGCATCGGGTCAACACGTCAACTGACTCAGCCTTCAGGCCGAGAGCCGCCCAGACACTGATGTCACGATAATTTTGCTTTAATACCTGAAGGTGATGCTTATATCGCAAAATTCTCGCAGGCACTTTCGTGACGCAAGAAGGCGGACATCTTACCAAAATATATTGCATTGTTATCAACATTCTCAATGTCTTTTATTTGCCGTTGGAAATAACGAAAATGTAATAGATTTTTGGAAGAGAAGTGTACTTTGGATTTCTTATATTTATTCTGTGACACTTGGCTGCATGAGAACGGTTTAATGATGCCAGATAAGAGATGACATAAAGAATCTTTTTATGTAAAGCCAAATTTAAATAAAGAAGGAGACGGATGTTAATGAAACAACGAAATGTCTGTCTGTGTAATTTCTGTGTGCGTGTCAGAAAATATGAAGTGAAGTTATAGCTTGTGCGGGGATGGGAACGGGAAAACAACTATAAAGGTTTATTACAGTTGATTGTGTAGAAGTATGAGGCTGGAATATTTAATGTAGGGCAGGGGTATTTCATCGAGTGGATGTTTAATAATAGCTAGCAAATACTAATAGTAAAGTTGTAATCAAATAAGAAATTAAATACAAGATTTCATGGGACTAGTAGCAAGGAAGAAATGGGAAATATAAGTGGTACACACACATATCTATATATAGAATTTGTGTATGTGTTGTGTATATGAGACAGACAGACAGACAGACAGACAGACAGACAGACGGACGGACGGACGGACGGACGGACGGACAGACAGACAGACAGACGGACAGAGTTATCTTTTACAATCAATATTCATTGCTCCAGTAAATAAACCAGGGTTAGTTAGTTAGTTGACAGATCATTCCTCATTGCACATACAACCATTCAGTCCATAAGTGCTCGGATCCCCTCCTCAGCAAATCCCGCAGCGTGTAGCAGCTCACGACACCAGTTCTATATTCGTTTATTAATCTTCTTTGGCTTCCTGCGTAGTGTTCTTGTTTCGCCACACCCCTTTTAACTTGCTGTTCTCGCAGCCTGACCATGGTTGTAGATTCCCAGTCATCGCCTGGTTCTTGTAAACGACTTACTTCTTGTAGAGCATTCAGAATGCCTGCCTGGTCCATGGCTTGTCCGCTTTCCACAGTAGCCTTTCCAGCAAGCCTGTCAGCCTGCTCATTCCCATGTACTCCCGCATGACCTGGCACGAAGATGAAACTAATCTTTGCCAGCCGAGACCGCTCCAGAGACAGCAAGCCACTCTCTTCGGACCCACCCATCTCTATCTCCTGAGCATACTCATTGAGTCACTAAGGACACATGCCCGATTGAATGTCTGTGTCTCAAGCCTAGTTATTGCTTTACTTTTCTGCCATAACTTCCATAGACTCTTCCTTCACAATTTTCCCTCCGACGTGAGCCGTAAAGGCCCATGAACTTCTCACTCCTCGGACGACCGACCCATCCGTGTAGTTGACACCATCATCCTCTAAAGAATTCTCGAAGATCAGAGCCTGTACTTCCGCATCCATAGCAGCTGGATTTTCTTGTCTGCATTTCCTGTCTAGGTGGATGCACACTGAAAAGGATGTACAGAACTCTGTTGTCACTTGTACCCACTCCGTGCCGGTTTCTAAGTCCTCAAGTGAATAAACCTGCTTAAGAATGTCTTCGGCTTGACCCATCCACGACTTTCCTCTTTTTAACCTGCTGCCCTTTACCTTCTTAATCTCGCTATGCAGTGGATGTTGTGTGTTTGCGTTGACTCTGAGATAGGCACGTGCATGGCAAATTTGTATTCTGTCCCTCATGGTTAGAAAATCAAGAAGGTAGTGCATCGCCCTGCATTCTGTATCTCTTGTACATCCAAGAATAATGCGCGTAGCTTCGTTCTGTATCCTTTCCATCCTTTCTATCTGCTTATGGCCGAGAGTCAGGATCGCCATCGCATACTCCAAAACAGAAAGGACCAGACCCTCGTAAAGAAGACATAGATGGCGCTGCTCACAGTTTGCCGCCGCCATCACCGCATCGCAGCCAAACCCCGCTTGGCCTTTGTTATCACCTGGTCTACGTGCTCAGTATAAGCTAGGCTTCGATCAAATCGTATCCCCAGGTAATTCATTGCCTGCGTTCTTTCCACCGTCTCTGAACCCAGATTTACAGTTGGCGTTGGGGTGTTGACAATATGGTTATTCAAAGAGAACCATGTCACTGTTGCCTTTGTTGGGTTGACCATTGCCCCAGCTTCAACACACCAAGTGCTTATGCGATTGAGTTCGGTGTTTAGTTCCACAGCAACCTGATCTCTATCCTTACCCTGACGATACACTAAAACATCGTCTGCATACGACAATGTCCTCCCCGGTCCTATGATTTGCTCGCTGGTGATTCTCACAGTGTAGGCGTTGAACAGCACCGGAGATAATGGTGATCCTGTGGTAGGCCAGGATATATTGTTGTTGGTTCCGAAGTCCAGCTGCCACATCTAAAAACTACTTTCCGTTGGAAGAGGGCTGCAGCGATCCAACTAAGGAGGAAAGGACTTATCTTGAGTTCAAGAAGCTGAAGCATTAAAAAATCCAATGGTACTCTGTTGTACGCGTCCTCAAGATCAATCGCTGCAGCAAAGGTTTCAATGCCTGAGTGGAAACCTTCATAGACATCATGGGCAAAAACTGCTGCATTGATCCAGGTTTCTCTTTTTGGACGGTACCCTCCCAGGGTAGGTGGGAAAATACCTTGCCTCTCTAGCTGGCTTGATATTTTTTCTGGTAATTAACTTCTCCAGCAACTTGCCTATTGTATTGTAAACCAGGGTTTATCACATCCATAATATCCCAATGGATGACAATGCCTTTGAGATTAATATCCGAAATGTGGTCACAGGATTATTGACATGAGACTAATTGTAACTTCTCTTTTGAGGTTGAACGAGGTAGAGGTCATGGAGAAAGGTAAGTAAGAGAGGAATGACAACAGGAGCTTTAGAAGAGCACAGCAAAACAAGTCTTATGAGTCATTTGAACATTGTGAGAAGAATAACAAACAAGTGTAAACCAGACATTAGGGAATGAATAATATTGAATGTATAGACTTGTCACGGCGACTGTACTGTAGAGCGTGCATTCCCCTCTCCAAACACAGGAACTAACAGAGTGTGCAATTCCGGTACTTGAATTTACCCTTTGCCTAGATTCACATCACGACAGCATTGAATAGAAGTGAATTCACACTGACAGACAACGAATACAAGTACAGACATATTGAAAGCCAAAGGCAAGCCATTTCACTGCGTTTCTTCAAATGAGATGCATCTGCAGGGAGCAGTCGACAGACAGCACAGGTTGTAGCAATTAAAACTTACTTAGGTGCGTCCAAATTCTCAGAGATTTCCAGCGAGATAATTACAATTTACAGCCTACATTTTCAGGAGCATATATTTTATTCACCTCTGAGGCTAGGCAAATACATGGCGGCCTAGGGAGACTTGGGAAGTTGGTGCAGTCTCGGGGAAGTCGTGGCTGGGAGATTAAAGTGACTGCTACACGCTCGGAAAGTATGGGTTTGATCTCAGCATGGGAATGGGAATTTTTCCAAGTCCGTTTGGTATCTAAGAACATTATACGTCTTGGTTAGTGAGACTGGATGTCAAGTTTTCTTGGATAAGGGCGGGCAATAATAGGTTCAGTGTTCAATATGAAGAAGAGGGAGGAGATGTAGGAAGAGATTGAGGAGGAGGTAGAGAAGGAGAAGACGAAGAAGAAGAAGACAAGAAAGAAGAAGAGGAACAACATTAAGAAGAAGAGGAAGAAGCAGAGGAAGAAGAAGGAGAGGAAGATAAATAAGAAGAAGAGTAGGGGAACAAGAATGATATGTGGAAAAAAGGGAAGGGAAAGAAGAAAGTGGGAAGAAGATAAAGAGGAAGAATAGTAGACGAAGAATACGAAGAAGAAGAAAGAAGATGAAGAAGCAGAAGAAGATCAAAAAGAAGAAATAGACGAGGAAGAAGATAAGAGGAGAAGAAGAAGAGGAAGTAAAGGGATTAGATAGACTAGTAATAGGAAAAGAGGTAGAGGATGAAGAGGAGAAGGGGAAAAGTACAGTTTATGGTTCTAGACGTAAGACAAGCTGATAGTACCTGTATCTCTGTGGAATACACCAGTAACCGACATCTCACCCCACTTTACCCTCAGGTGAATATGTGTCACTTTATCAATCAGCCCGTGGGAAGCCCTTGAGGCAATTAAACAACATGAATAGTCAACTCTAGGATATCAGTAGCAGTCGTATGTGTCCGTCTGGTCTTTCCTTGGAGTATTGTGTAGCGGCCAATGCCACAGCGCGACTTATATGCACAGTGCATCTTATGCTAGAGCGCCGAATTATAATTATGATTGGTGAAGTTTAAAGGCTTATTCTTGAATCGCCATTGGTTCTCCACCCTGTTTGTGCATATCCCTTACATGACGTTGCTGTCAACACCAGCATTTTTCAGCTGATGTTAATGTCCTTGGCAAGATTACGCTCAGTAGTTTGCCTTTGCTATCTTAGCGACCGGCTCACATACCCCGCAAGTAACCAACGCGACGCTATCCACTGCGGAATCTCGCGCAGCTGTGTTCCTCACGTAAATATACGGGATTACGGAGAAAGTCGTTAACACCTTCACCAGGAAGACCGGCCTGTTGATTCTAGGGGTTTACTTTTACAATAGGTCGTCGCCGTGGTTATTTCTCGGAATACTCATCTTTGCCGAGTACAGACTTAGTAGTTGGCTATGTGTCCTCAGGTCGTTGAATGTATCATAGACTTTACTTTGGAATCACTGATTGCTTTAGCAGGTTACTTATTAATATTCTAATATTCAACTTGCACTTTCTCCTCTATCGTACGAAGGAACACGGTATGAAATATATATATATATATAAACCTCAACAGAACGCTGAAACTGTTTATTTCCTTCTGTTATACTGACGACGCCGTCACAAATCTGCAGATGTCCACAGTTATCGAGTAATGTAACAACACATGTATAAAACATCTCCACAACTCTAAAACATTAGACGACACTCTGTAAAGTCATTGCTATCCTCAAAAACGTGAATGGTCCACTCTTGACCATGGTCCAATGCAGACTGACTCTCATGGATCCTCTTTGTGCTTGCCGCGAAGCGAGTCCCAGCGTTTCCACGCTGTGTGAAAAGTGCTCACCAGCGAGACACATTTCACGGTCCAGGTGTCCAACTGGACTTTCCTTCTGAACATTGCCATAACCACTGACCCAGTCTAATTCCGGTTATGGCAGCCAGATCCTCTGGTCACTCACTGCAGCTTCATTCTCTCCAGGCTGTGGTGATACTTCTTTTGTTCTTCTGCGCTATGCACACGACCCCACAGAGCCATGAAAACGTGTGCCTTATCATGCACCAACACCCATCCTAACGGTGCAGATCCATCCAATCTGTTCGTCTGCTCGTTGCTCGCCACACAAGCATGTTTTCCCGCCATAAGACATCATTGGTACATGGCGCTAACCCAGTATTTGAGACCTATTGGCACTCGATGAGTAATGTTGCCACTATATTACCATTCATTCATTCAGTAGCATGTCCTTTGCAGACCCTCGCTCCCATAACAACCCTCCGGAAAACTTCTCGATCATAAGCAAGATATCCCGCGTCCGATACACCCATCTGGAGATCATCCGCCACATCCTGCACCCATCTTCCATTTGGCCTTCCTCTTCCTCTCTTCCCAGGCATATACCCCTCCATTATTGTTCTCTCCAAACTTTCATTACGTTTTAAGTGACCAGAATATATCATATCAGCGGCATTTATTTCAAAGGAAATGTCCTAGAACCCATTTTAGAATGTGTCGACCTAGAGCCTAGGCCACAGGAATAAAACACGCCTCAGTTGAGATTCAGACAGATTACACTCGTCAACAACCTTAATCTACCTAAATATTTGATCTTAACTAATTTTGGTGTGCTGAAAACGAAAATGACATTTAAAATGTTGATTGGTTCTAATTTTCAAGATGCATGCTACTAGTTTATTTAATTACAGCCATCATCATTGGTCAGCCGGCTCCCTGGCCGATGAGTTAGCAGCTTTCTCCGTTAATCCCGAATACTCTCGTGGTTGACGTGAGCGCACCAGAATTAGATGTGGTTCAAGTCGCGCCAGTGACTAATGAGAGTATGGGGCTGGTCGCTCAGAAAGTCGTGGCGTGTTGATGAACGTAATCTAGCCTAGGAATCAACATACAGCTGAAAGATGCTTGTGTTGACCGCAATATCCTGAAACAGGATGGAAACGCCGGGGGGGGGGGGGGGATATCATCATTGGTCACTTTGCGGTGAATTAAAAATGTTAAAAATGGTCGCTCTGTTTGCTTGGACTACAGGGTGGATACACCAAGCACTGCTGCTTTCTCTGTGAGTGAGATAGCCATGCACGAATTAACCATTACATCAGAAGACGCTGGCCAATCAGGCAGTCATTGCGGCCTGACAGTTAGAAAGTTGAGAACCCAGCACTTGTCGACACCAGCGAGATTGTGTTGCCACCTTGAACATTAAACTGGGTCTCATGAAAATCGTTGTCAAGGAAATGGAGAAAACAGATTTGGCTTTCAAATACCTCATCAGAAACATTGTAAAGACTGGGTGAAGCTAAAATAAGAGAGGAAGTATTTGTTGGTCCGCACATTCTAAAACGTATGCATGATGACGTGTTTCTTTGCGTGTTGCCTGGGAAGGAAAGAGCAGCATGCTAGCATTTAAGTCAGTTCTTGACAATTTTCTTG
Source organism: Cepaea nemoralis (assembly GCA_014155875.1). NCBI lineage: Eukaryota > Metazoa > Mollusca > Gastropoda > Stylommatophora > Helicidae > Cepaea > Cepaea nemoralis. Next base: position 368,329 of record JACEFZ010025726.1, read on the forward strand.
GAAACAACAGATGTGACAATTAAATTAAATTGTAGAGAATCTCTTTCTAAAGTACAAGAGTCCTGGCTTGCAACATGTCTTTAAAATTCATTTTCTGATTGCTTATCTTAATCTCTTTACGTCAAACTGTGGAGCTGTCAGAGATGAGCATGGTGAACGATTTCACCAGGACATTGCTGCTATGGAGACAAGGTATTAAGGCAACTGGACCCCTTCAATGCTTGCTGATTACTGTTGGACTGTGACAAGACACACCTCATCGATTTACTACAAGAAGCCAGCAAAGAGAGTTCGAATAGCGACTTAATAAAGGCGGAATATGTTCATATGTGTATTGTTAAAACATTATATGTGAACTTAATTCAGTATGTAACCACATTTTTCATAATGCTAAAGTTTAAAGACTAACTGTTCACCCCATAGAATTAAACAAGCATATATTATTTGAATTATTGCAATGTAAATTCATAATTTAAAAACAACCACACAAGAGCGAATCGATAAATTTCATTATGGTATTTCAAATCAGCATGGCAAAATCAGTAATAAATTGTGTATTTACATTCTGATACAAATAACTGTTAAAAATTGTGTGTCTAGTGTTATCGCCAGGCCGGTGTGTCTGCATGCCATCCAAAGTGCTACCGCAGTCTCTTTCTGTTCAGTTTTCTAATATCCTTCCGGTCTATTACACCACTATTAATTTCCCATAATGAATACCATAACCTATTCTCTTTTGTGTCTAACAGGTGTTGGTGCCCTGCCCAGTTCACCGGAGCTCACGTGGACTACACCAACAACATCTGCTGGATCTCCAACACTTACTATATCCCATGGAAGACGTTCTTCCTCAAAGCACCACCAAAGCGACAAGAGAATGAGCTAACCTACTACCAATGGGTGCCTATCATGTTGCTTATTCAGGCCCTAATGTTTTATATTCCCTGTATTATCTGGCGACTGCTGAATGGCCAATCTGGCATTAACGTGGACCGAATCGTGTCCCTAGCCAGCGATGCTCAGTATGAAGCGCCTGAGATTCGAATCCGCACCATTAAGTACGTAGTGCGCCATATAGACAGATGCCTGGATAACCAACGGGAAAGTAGACATCGTTGCTGTGTCACCTTGCGACATATTCTCTCGGCCAAACTATCCCTCCTCTGTGGCCGAAGGTACGGAAACTACCTTGTGGCCACATACCTCGCCATGAAGGTTTTGTATATCTCCAACGCAATTGGTCAGCTCTTCATGCTCAACGAATTCTTAGGTACGGATTACAACCTGTATGGATTTCAGGTTTTGGAGAAGTTGATAGAAGGCAAAGACTGGAGCGAGTCCAGGCGTTTCCCTCGTGTCACCATGTGTGATTTCGACATCCGTCAGATGACCAACAAGCACCACTACAGTGTCCAGTGCGTCCTTCCAATAAACCTTTTCAACGAAAAGATTTACATCTTCCTCTGGTTCTGGCTTGTTTTCGTATCCATTATCACCTTTTACAGTTTCCTCGCCTGGCTTTGGAATATGATATTTCCGTCCTCCAGAATACACTACATCAGAAAGTTCCTGAAGGTGATGGACAGGATTGGTTCAGGTCCCGACAAGAAACTAGCCACTCGATTCACAATGGAATACCTGCGCCACGATGGCGTGTTCACCTTAAAACTGGTAGGTAAAAACTCCAGTGATATTGTAGTGGCAGAAATCATCTCCGGGTTGTGGGATTTGTATAGAAGCAAGAAGTCTATACAGATCCGGAACACCACGTCGCTAACTTCCAATGGACATGAAAGCGACGGTGAGGATGTATAGTATTTGTACGAGTGCTTTAGGCTCTAGTTTAAATAATTTATCTAAGGTAGCGTCTCCATTAACTCTTAGTTCACCACCAGCTCACTTGAAACGGCATGCATTTTCAACCAGAACTCCCAGAGTCCATTTCGGTGGTTCACCAAGAGATGATTATATTTAGAAGATTAACATCAATTTAATCATGTCTTCTTTAATTAATTAATAAGTCGGGCCCACTAGCGAAGTTGATAGTGAACAACTATGCCAGGTAATGGCATGAGCATGTTGGGCGGGGGGAGGGGGGGGGGCGTCGTTTGGGTTCGTCACTTTGCCAAAGTGAGGCAAAGACTGGGCACCTGTTCCTCCTTGCTCTCAGGCTTACAAAGTGTTATGTCACTATCACATCACATATCCATTGGAGAAAACTACTTCGGGGCAATTATTATTACTATTGTTATTAATTATTTTTAAGTGGCATTTCTAAACCCTTGCGTGTAAATGAAGATGAAATTAAATGTATTTATTTTATGTTAATTTTCGATAACAGACTGGTTAACTCTTTGTTAATCCTTCACGTTCATGTGTTCTCCTATATCAAAATAACGTTCAACATGGTGTTTAATGTGCATAGAATAAGAGTCAATATCTCATTTTATTGCTGATTTTAATCAAAGTACGAAAACGGTGTTTCTATTTCCTTAACACACGATTCTAACTAATGGAGATCTGAATAATCTTAGAAATTAACCCTGGTTTATATTGATTTTCTCTTGCAGCAAGTAGACCATGTATATCTGGATCTCAAGTGAGTACTAAATATAAACCATATTTAATCCAACCAGAACCGTTTCTGCAATCCACTGATCGAGTTTCGTCTCGGAATATACTGGGAAATGATTTTGTTTTAATTACTGTGGAAAGTTATTCTGATAGAATCTTCTCAGATGGTCTTATCTTATAATTAAGTTTAATATACACACACACACACAGAGACATGTACACTTACAATCGCGCGCATATATTTCTTAGTTTTCATTTTGGTTCAAGATTACCCGTTGATTATTTTCATGGTTTTCAACACTACGTAGTCATTATTTAGGGAAATAAAAGGGATATTTAGAATATATGACAATAAAAAGCCAAAATGTTCAGTAGAAGCTAATTCCATAATGAATCATCGTGTAGCAGGCCCTTTGCAGAACGTCGCTGTCATTACAGCGCGACCATGAGCCTCTTGATCTCTGGCCATGTCTCTCGCCTGATGTAGCTACATACTCAGGGTATCTGCAACATCCTGTGTCCTTTGTCGTGCTGGTAAACGCCTGCCTCTTCCCCCACCATCACTGTTCTCTTCAAGCCACTGTGACATTTAATCGTCCATCATCATCCAGTGCCTTGCCGGCTGGCTTTGACGATCATTCCTCTCCACAAATTACTATCTCCGACGTCATAGATCAATTCGTGTGTCGACTACCTTCCCTGCCATGACACAAGACTGTTAAGAATCTTCTCACGCTGTTTTCCTCTCTCTTTCCGCAAAGCGTTCCTGTTGTCACAACGTGTTCCGGTTTTTGTCTGCTCATAACGTGGCCAAACAAGCGATGATTGCCTCTTTCTGATGTTTATGGTAAGTTGTCTTTGCGGCTCAGCTTCCCTTAAAACATCCTGGTTGCTCATTTTAGCTGCCCAATTCATTTTCAGGATTCTTCTATAGTCTTCTATAATTTCATTGGTTTTTTTTTTTTGTTTTTTTTTTTAAATTTCTTGGTCTACTATCAAATAATAAATATTTGGAAATATTGGTTGCGAAACTATTTTCTCAAGCTTAAGAGTTAGCTGCCTTACTGTACATGGTTTCCGTGTTCAAAACTTATGACGTTGTGGCTTTCAATTATGGAAAATATCAATGCCAATTACTGGTATGAGTAAGGTATACGTAGTTAGAATATTCGCATTTATAGTAAAGAAATATATGTTTACTGACACAATAGCTTGTATCGCTTATTACGTGTAGCTCTGCCACTGCCCTATTATGTGTATAGAAGCAATTATAATCCTTTTGGTCAAACGGGTTAAATAAATGGTAGCTGCTTTTTGAGGAAATTAATCTCATCATCATTTTCACGTCACAGAATTCATTATTATCATTTCCCACCTTTGCGGTCGTGGGGTGAAATAGTTGACTTTCCAGCGCTTTATTGGTGGCACTGGATAGTGTTAGTCCGTGTGATTGTAATATGTCTTTGATGTCGTCAATCTACTTTCTTCTTAGGCATCCTTTTGCTCTAGTATAAGATCTTCTTTCATATAGCCCCAGTGCTTGTAGCTGATGAATTTCATTGTAACGAGATGGCCGAACAATTTGATGTTCAGCCTTCTCTGCGTTGACCTCACTGTGTGGGATAACATCAATGTCTTAGATATACATTTTCAAAAGCCCGCTTATTGAGATTATTTCTGACGAAGACAATATGATAGTTATTCGACATCCTCATTCCTGGGAATTGAATTTGTCAGGTCTCATTCTCCCAGACATACATGACACACTCACCATCATCACGTTGGTTGGTCCGAAGACAGGGGTTGAAGTCATCTGATCGTGTCACTTCACTATCATTTATGGTTACCAGTTCTCTTCCTCTCATTGTTTTACTTCTTTGTGAAATCATCTGTATGTACCATCCGGGGTATTCCCGAGTTTAAGGTAATGAACACGCAGACCAGCTGACATACAATGCACAAATACACACGGGAAGAGGCATGGGCAGGTCTGATATAATCAATGCAGGACTGGCTCGGCTGGCGGACACTGACGAGACTCCGACACTAGCCCGATTACATGAACTCGGGGTGAAGCCTGGTCAGACACGTCGATCCTGCCTTGGGGAGGGGGAGTGGGGGGGGGGGGGGGGAGGAGAAAGGATAAGAGATACCTTAACCAACGTCTGATGAGAACAGAGCAGATATCCGTTGGGGTATCTGCTACATCAGAAGGCTGTGCGCGCATAGGAAAGCCTAATGTGCAGTAATGCCCCATTAGCCGTCTGGAAAAAAAAACACCAGACACCAGTCGTTGCGATAGTGTAACTTGTTTATTTCTGTGTGCGTTTGTTTTTATACATAATAATTTATAAAGTAGTAGTATATATTAGGCCACTGTTTTAAAACAAACATCAACAACTCTTTGTTCTCAGCCGTGTTCCTTCCGGGCGAATTATTCAAGTCTTCATTTTCCGAGACTGGAACCCACCTTTATGTTCGTTAAAACAAATTACTTCACAGCTGGGGATTGACATACGACCCCAACATTAGCAAGCACGCGTGCTTTCCTTTAGATTACCAGTTCTCAATGTGTGTTCTATCAAGCGCCAGCATCTTTTCCTCGCCTCTTGATTCGCTGGAATTTGTTTAGGTCTCTCAGGAAGTTTCCATTAGTGATTCTGCCATACCATGTGACTCTTTCTGTTCACCACTTGATAAATGTTTATAGGTTACCGGTAATTGGTTTAGTCGCTCCATATGTTTCTGAACCATACAACGGTACTGATTTGGCGTTATAGTTAAATAGTATGGGTATTGTACCAGATTTAATTTCTTTTAACTTCCCCAAATTTTCAAGTGCTATAAAAGATCTTCTTGCCCTTTGTGGTGTTATCTTAATATCTTTATATATTCGGTCATCTGTGTTTACATGGTGCTACTTACATATGTGCACAATCCGCCTCTTGTCTTGAGGTTTCAGCAAGGGAGAATGAGTTATTATATTTTGTTTATATATTCTGATCATCTTTTCCTTCTATAAATGTGTACACATAACTGATGTGACCCCCCCCCCCCCCCCCCCAATCAGATTTACTCTGTGACCTCCCATCAGATTTACTGTGTGACCTTCCCATCAGATTTACTGTGTGACTTCCCATCAGATTTACTGTGTCACCTCCCATCAGATTTACTGTGTGACTTCCCATCAGATTTACTGTGTGACTTCCCATCAGATTTACTGTGTGACTTCCCATCAGATTTACTGTGTGACTTCCCATCAGATTTACTGTGTGACTTCCCATCAGATTTACTGTGTGACTTCCTATCACATTTACTGTGTGACTTCCTATCATATTTACTGTGTGGGGCAGGATGTCATCAGTGAAGTCCAGATCACCAAGCTTTTCTGTCACTCCATTCAATTACATTTCTGGTGGTAGTTACTGTGAACTTGGCCTATAGTCTGGTTCTTATTGCAGAACGTAGTCTCTGATTTCAAACGTATCTGTTAGTTTCCATTCGTGAAAACCTTTGCATTTCATCCCTGTATGGGTTGCCTTATTATGTTCATCATCGTCTAGTAATCCCATAATGCCTTGTCAATTTCCAAACACACTCCCGTTAAATGCTGTCAAAGGTCGCTTTATAGTTTACAACTAGTTTTAATAGCTTCTACAGAGAGACCTTCTGGACAGCAGCGTTTCCATTCTTTATTAGTTTGATTGCTTTTCTATTTTGTTAACGGTTTCTCATAGTGGCTATCCAGCTCCACTTCTTCAGGCTGGATATCCTTGACCAGTGGTTCTCAACCGGTGGGGAATATTCCACGTGTATACACAGAACGTACAAGACACCACAAACACACACTGAACGCAATACCCCCGGGGGGAATTTTAGGGTTTCCAGTGGGGGGGGGGGGGGGGGGGGAATGAAGATTATTTCAAGATCGCGTTAATACAAGAACCGATTACTTGATATTGTTTTTCCCTTCATATTTCACGGTTCTGTACGTCTCACCCTTCTAAAATTCATTTTATAAAGTAAGTAGACCCACAAATCACATGTTATGTGGACGTCTAGACTTGTTTTAGTATGTGCTTCCATTATTACGTATACTGTGTAGGAGCGGGGGGGGGGGGCGTGGTGTGTTAGGTAGGATATACGAAGGGGGAGGGGTGGGGGGGGAGAGGACGTTCTGAAAATATGGTGAAGGGGGGCACGGGCCAAATTTTTAGGTAGGAAATACGAAAGGTCGGAAGGTCGGGGGGGGGGGGGGGGGATGACGTTCTGAAAATATGGTGAAGGGGGGCACGGGCCAAAAAAGGTTGAGAACCACTGTCCTAGGCTAAGACACGGGATGTGCTTTGGAACTGGCTTGTTAGAAGTGCCTAAAAGTATTGGCCCGAATGTTCAATTTATCTCTAATGGTTTTTTGGTGAGAACATTCCCATGAATAGTTTTGATATGTCCACTTGGTTGACTATATCTTCTTGCTATTTTACTTGAGTTTCTGCACAGATCTCTGGGGTTTCCTTGTATTGCTCTTACTCCTGTTTTTCCTTTTTTTTTTGTTTCTTTACGCTGCTCAAACTCCCTGTCAGTTTGCTAAATGCAGAACTTCGTTGCCTTTTCTGAATCCTTGTATACAAAATCAAGACTGACTTCGCGGTACTCGGTTGTTTAGAAGTTGATAATTAAATTTAAGGTAATTACATATGTGTATCTGTCTTCGTTTTCTTAGATCACTGTTCTATACTCGGGTCTACATAGAAAAATTAGTTCTTTTTGCAAATCCATTCGTCAGCATGAGGTACACAATGGGGTCCTACAGTTTCTCTTCTCCATTTTCGGATTCTGTAGCGCAATGTTTGCTTATACCAACATATACATACGCTCACATACGCACACAAACACACACACACACACACACAAACACACACACACATGTATGTATATATATACAGACAGATGGACGGACGGACGGACGGACAGAGAAAGGGAGAGAGTCAGAGGAGAGAGAGAAAGGAGAGAGAGAGAGAGAGAGAGAGAGAGAGAGAGAGAGAGAGAGAGAGAGAGAGAGAGAGAGAGAGAGAGAGAGAGAGAGACAGCATACACACATACAATAAAATATATTCAATCAATCAATCATGTGTCATGCCGGAAAGCGTGGGCGGTCATGACTCGCCATTTCACTCGATCACCAGAGTCGTGGATCAGCTCAGTGTTCCTGTCTTGTCCATGCCATGTGACCAAGCTATCCAGGTACTTTCCTCTCGGTCTTCCTCTTGGTCTGTTCCCTTCGATCTTGCCAGTTGTCACTAAGTTCTCCAATCCATTTCTCCTCATAACATGTCCAGAAAATGTTGACTGTCTACGTCTAATTTCTCTAATCAATTTACTATTTTCATTTGTCTCCTGTAGTACTTGGTCATTGGTGTTTCTGTCTGTACATGGTATTCTTTGCATTTTCCTCAGAAACCACATTTCTGCAGCCATCAGATGTTTTTTCAACTCGACTGCACATTGTCCAAGTTTCACATCCATACAAATGTACAGGCTCTATGTATCCCCTCAACACTCTTTTTCTCGTTTCAATTGACATCTTTTTATTGGTCAGAATGCTTTTCATCTTGCTAAAGGCTACTTTCGCCAAGGCGATTCTTATTCTAATCTCTTCAAGGCTTCTCCCATTATATGTTATGACTGTTCCAAGATAATTGTACCGATTCACTTGTTAAGAATATTCCCATTTACTTGTATATTACATTGTAGTAATTCGTTCTTCCTAGTGACGACCATAAGCTGTGTCTTTTTACAATTTAATTCTAACCCCAGCTACTCACTGTGTACAACAACCGCATCTGCTAATTGTTGCAGATCCTGCGCATTGTCTGCAATCAATACTGTATCATCTGCATATCAAATATTATTGATGTTTCGTCCTCCAATGCTGATTCCACTTATATCTTCTACATTTCTGAAAATATTTTCACTGTACAGGGAAAAAAGATCTGGAGACATTACACATCCCTGCCTAACACCTCTCTTAATAGGCTGATATTGTCCCACTTTATTATCAATCCTTATGGCAGGATGTTGTTTCCAATATATGTTTTTTATAAGTCTAATGTCTTTCCCATCAATATGTAGATCTGCAAGCATATCCACCATGTTGACATGTCTAACTCTATCAAAAGCCTTTGTATAGTCAATAAAGCAAAGATGTATATCCTTGTTTACTTCTATAGCACGTTCAATAACTTTTCGCAGCATATACACAGCATGTATTGTACCCTTTCCTTCTACAAACCCACATGTATTAACACTTGTAAACTTTGCACTCAGCTGCCTAACGCATGCACCAGTTAAACTCATTTACTTTATCAGTTGCCAACAGTTAGACGTCCTGTCAAGAAAGGCCACATTATCGATAAAATGTTACCATCAACGTCACTTGCATGTGAGCAAGGAGATAAATACACCAATTTATCTCACCGTCAAGACGTGTTCTGCGTTCATTATATTTTAACCTCATCGCCCATCAAGTGCCGACTGGGCTAGCAACATATACCCCATAGTCTCTGGGCGTGTAAATGGTCTTGTACTTGATATTATGTAATGTAAAACTATACTAAAGTAAACGGAGATTGCGCATGGGAGACATCTACCACATCCAAGGAAGGCAGCTAACCCACCCATGTCATGTGGAGGTTAAAATTAGTTGCATATCCTTTACAGGACCTGGCAATCAACCCCCGCGTTTTATGCCAGTTTGTGATATCTTGGCAAGTTTACGTTCAGTAGTTTGCCTTTGCTTTCTGAATGCCCGCACTTATACCATTTAAAACCAACGCAAGGTGGTTTGCTGCCAAATCATCTGTATTTCAAACTGGGTATGCGGGATTACGAATTGCGTCCCTAAAGCGTTCGTATGAGAGCCGCCTGTGGGGAGAAAGTGACGAAAAATAATAATATGGGACTCTATCGGGGCCGTGCAGTCGGAATGAGTAAGTACACTTGCCGTTGTAGTTGAACATCTTTAAGAGGTAACTATTAGTCAGTGTCCTGAGTGTGACATGGTGGTAGTAGCAGAGAATGTCCGTGAGTGTGACATGGTGGTAGTAGTAGAGTCTGTCCGTGAGTGTGACATGGTGGTAGTAGTAGAGTCTGTCTATGAGTGTGACATGATGGTAGTAGGAGAGTCTGTCCGTGAGTGTGACATGGTGGTAGTAGTAGAGTCTGTCCGTGAGTGTGACATGGTGGTAGTAGTAGAGTCTGTCCGTGAGTGTGACATGGGGGTAGTAGTAGAGAATGTCCGTGAGTGTGACATGGTGGTAGTAGGAGAGTATGTCCGTGAGTGTGACATAGTGGTAGTAGGAGAGTCTGTCCGTGAGTGTGACATGGTGGTAGTAGGAGAGTCTGTCCGTGAGTGTGACATGGTGGTAGTAGTAGAGTCTGTCCGTGAGTGTGACATGGTGGTAGTAGTAGAGTCTGTCCGTGAGTGTGACATGGTGGTAGTAGTTAGCAGAGTCTGTCCGTGAGTGTGACATGGTGGTAGTAGCAGAGAATGTCCGTGAGTGTGACATGGTGGTAGTAGCAGAGAATGTCCGTGAGTGTGACATGGTGGTAGTAGGAGAGTCTGTCCGTGAGTGTGACATGGTGGTAGTAGCAGAGAATGTCCGTGAGTGTGACATGGTGGTAGTAGGAGAGTCTGTCCGTGAGTGTGACATGGTGGTAGTAGGAGAGTCTGTCCGTGAGTGTGACATGGTGGTAGTAGGAGAGTCTGTCCGTGAGTGTGACATGGTGGTAGTAGTTAGCAGAGTCTGTCCGTGAGTATGACATGGGGGTAGTAGCAGAGAATGTCCGTGAGTGTGACATGGGGGTAGTAGCAGAGAATGTCCGTGAGTATGACATGGGGGTAGTAGGAGAGTCTGTCTGTGAGTGTGACATGGTGGTAGTAGGCGGGTCTGTCCGTGAGTGTGACATGGTGGTAGCAGGAGAGTCTGTCCGTGAGTGTGACATGGTGGTAGTAGGAGAGTCTGTCCGTGAGTGTGACATGGTGGTAGCAGGAGAGTCTGTCCATGAGTGTGACATGGTGGTAGTAGGAGAGTCTGTCCGTGAGTGTGACATGGTGGTAGCAGGAGAGTCTGTCCGTGAGTGTGACATGGTGGTAGTAGGAGAGTCTGTCCGTGAGTGTGACATGGTGGTAGTAGGAGAGTCTGTCTATGAGTGTGACATGATGGTAGTAGGAGAGTCTGTCTGTGAGTGTGACATGGTGGTAGTAGGAGAGTCTGTCTATGAGTGTGACATGATGGTAGTAGGAGAGTCTGTCTGTGAGTGTGACATGGTGGTAGTAGGCGGGTCTAACCGTGAGTGTGACATGGTGGTAGTAGGAGAGTCTGTCCGTGAGTGTGACATGGTGGTAGTAGGAGAGTCTGTCTGTGAGTGTAACATGGTGGTAGTAGGCGGGTCTGTCCGTGAGTGTGACATGGTGGTAGCAGGAGAGTCTATCCGTGAGTGTGACATGGTGGTAGAAGCAGTCTGTCTGTGAGTGTGACATGGTGGTAGTAGGAGAGTCTGTCCATGAGTGTGACATGGTGGTAGTAGGAGAGTCTGTCCATGAGTGTGACATGGTGGTAGTAGGAGAGTCTGTCTATGAGCGTGTCATGGCGGTGGGAGTAGAGTCTGTATGTTAGTGTGACATGATGGTAGAAGCAGTCTGTCTGTGCGTGTGACATGGTGGGGTCTGTCTGTGAGTGTGACATGGTGGGGTCTGTCTGTGAGTGTGACATGGTGGGGTCTGTCTGTGAGTGTGACATGGTGGAGTCTGTCTGTGAGTGTGACATGATGGTAATAGCAAAGTATGTCTGTGAGTGTGACATGATGGTAATAGCAGAGTATGTCTGTGAGTTTGACATGATGGATTTTGTCTGTGAGCAAATATGAAAGGTTAAGTAGGTAAGGAACCTATGACAGGTATAGCAAACAGATAGGGAATTTACTTGATAATAGAAAAATACTGTTCATGAATCACTGAGAAATTTGAAGAAAATGAACACCCCTTCCCCACGACACCTAAGGGCATATGTGGAACACAACAACAACAACAACAACAACGAAAGTAGTGTAAGCTGTTGCTTTTAGGCGATACGGATATTTGGGTCAGTGTCTTCACATCTTGCTATAGTGGTCACACCACTCTTCTTACATTCTCATAATGGATATTCTCCAGTCAATATGGATTAACACCCACCATTTGTTCTTCCTGTTGTCTGCCGCATCTCCTTGCTCTCAGCAGGCTATGTATACACAAATGTGCATGTACTGTGGTGTCTTATATTAATATCATGTGTGTTTGTGTGTATTGATAGATGTGTAAATTCTCACCTATCTATTCCCGCCGCCTTTCTTTGTAAACCTTTTTTTTCTATTTTGTCACTTGCCCGTTCTTCCGGATTTATATTTTTATTTCGGTGTATTTTTCCGAATTACTTATTTTGGAATTGTGCTATTTCTGTTTTCAGCTAAATGTTACTATTCCGATTTGTAAAAGACGTTTGTCGAAAGTTGGCTTTTATAGAATTTTTTTTTTCTTCTTCTTCTTTCTCCTTTGTAGACTTCTTAGTCAACGTTTGCGGTCACTAATTTGTGTACTTAATAAGATCCGGAAAGTTGGAAGGTGGGGGAGAGGAGGAAGAGTGGTTTCTTCTCCCCAGAAAATCAAATTATTAAATTATTAAAAGAGCCTGGAATTTTTTAGAAGTTTGTAGTATCGCAGGAACCACAGACTCCACTGGACACAAAAGATGAACAACTTTGTAAAGACACTGTACAAAATTAATAATTTTTAACCACCATTGTAAAGTTGCAGTTTATCTTCGCTTGGTCAAAAAACTAGACAAAGGATATTACTGGAAATACTTCAGTGTTGGAATTAGGGCAAGAGACCAAGAGAACAAGAAAACGTCATAGGAAACTACAAAACACAAGCATGCAATGACGTTCAGAGACAGATGTATGCTGAGCTGAAACTTTTGTTGAAAAATGGGAAAATAGGAGATGGTTGCAGGACATAATCAGACGACTTCAGCTATTCTCTGCACACAAACTGATATACTACATGGATGTTTCAAAAACGGGATTTACACACAGAAGCCTCAATCAATATGTAGCACAATTTATTGTTATCCATACGGTAAAAACAAATTCTAAATGAAATATTTATGTTTGCATAAAACTGACCGGAACCGTATAATGGCTAATGCCTCGATGTATTTGAACAATTGATTATTGTCAGTCGAATATTTTAAGCAAAACATCTTTCTTTTGGTAACTTTATGATGGCTTTTAAGCAGCAAAGATTGGATTCATGTAAATCTAATCACATTCACACGTTGAGAATCTCACATTCACACGCTGCGATTCTCACATCCACACCCTGAGATTCTCATATACACACGCTCATATTCTCACATCTACACTCTGAGATTCTCACATCCACACCCCGAGATTCTCATATCCACCCGCTGAGATTCTCACATCCACACGCTGATATTCTCACATCCACACCCTGAGATTCTCATATCCACACGCTCATATTCTCACATCCACACGCTCATATTCTCACATCCACACCCTGAGATTCTCACATCCACACGCTGAGATTCTCACATCCACACCCTGAGATTCTCACATCCACACGCTGAGATTCTCACATCCACTAGCTGAGATTCTCACATCCGCACCCTGAGATTCTCACATCCACACCCTGAGATTCTCACATCCACACCCTGAGATTCTCACATCCCCACGCTTAGATTCTCACATCTACACCCTTAGATTCTCACATCCACACGCTGAGATTCCCACATACACACGCTCATATTCTCACATCCACACCCTGAGATTCTGAATCCACACCCTGAGATTCTCACATACACACGCTGAGATTCTCACATCCACAAACTGAGATTCTCACATCCACAACCTTAGATTCTCACATCCACACCTTGAGATTCTCACATCCACACGCTGAGATTCTCACATGCACACCCTGATATTCTCACATGCACACGCTGAGATTCTCACATTCACACGCTGAGATTCCCACATCCACACGCTGAGATTCTCACATACACACCCTGATATTCTCACATTCACACGCTGAGATTCCCACATCCACACCCTGATATTCTCATATTCACACGCTGAGATTCTCACATTCACACCCTGATATTCTCACATCCACACCCTGATATTCTCACATACACACGCTGATATTCTCACATCCACACGCTGAGATTCTCACATCCACACGCTGAGATTCTAGCAGCTGGTGTTGACCTTCGTGTAATACCCTGACCTTCTCCTAATGTGATTGCTTGAAGGAGATCATCGAATTAATACAGTTTCACGGTGCAATGAAGATGGATTTTGAATTTAATCAATCAGTTAATCATACAATCTGCACATTAACCAATAGCTTTTAGGTGGGTATACGAGGTCATAACAATATATAGGCAAGCAAACTGTCACACTGGCAGACAGAGAGCATATAAGCCAACACCAGGCCGATAAGGTAGCTGGATTGGTACAAGAAATATGTAATCTTTGTCACGTTGCATGTGCATTTAGATTGCTATTCATGGAAGTATTTAAATATATGTTAACAAATAGGAAATATTTTGACCGCAAGATTATAACATAAAACAAAATAAACGTAGGAGCCCTTTACATCGTCCTGATACGTTTGGTATATATGTTGCTAGCTTCATATGTTTAGACAACAGCACTTAATTGGTGCTCTAGTCAGATCTTGTAGTACTTATTCATTGGTACATCAAGAGACAAATGAAAATCGTAAATTGGTTAGAGAAATTAGACGTAGACAGTCAAAGATTTTTGGACATGTTATGAGAAGAAAGAAATTGGAGAACTTAGTGACAACTGGCAAGATCGAGGTGAAGAGAACAAGAGCAAGACAGAGAAGTAAATACCTGGATGGCTTGGCCTCGTGGTATGGTTGAGAACAAGGACACTGAGCTGATCCACGACTCTGGTGATCGAGTGAAATGGCGAGTCATGACCCCCACGCTTACCGGCATGGCACATGATTGATGGATGTAGTCAGATCTTGTCGGGCAACTTTACTTTCCAAGACATTTCCTGGTGCCAATTTTAGGCTGTGTCTTACAATTTCGAAACTGTCCTGAATGAGGATAGAACACAAGACCTCGGGTCTAGCCGGTCATTACCGGGGCTCCCTGAAAGTGAGTATGGCTATGCACAATGTAGGAAAACAGATATATTAATTCTGTGGAGAAATAACAAACAGATAATAAGTACACACTTGGCCTGCCGTCTTTATTAGCTATGTAAATTAGTGTGAATTGTGGTTTCTGCACAGACTCTTAGCGTACCTGTTTTGTTTAATTTATAAATAGGTGAGGCGTTTGCAATTAGGCGGTTCTAGCCGGTGTTATGCAAACAAATAAGAGTTCGAGTTAAATGTGAATTTAAGAGAGAGAGAGAGAGAGAGAGAGAGAGAGAGAGAGAGAGAGAGAGAGAGAGAGAGAGAGAGAAGGAGAGAGGGAGAAAGACAGAGAGAGAGAGAGAGAGAGAGAGAGAGGAGGTAGAGAGAGAGAGGAGGTAGAGAGAGAGAGATACAGCTGGCAACGTATAGCTGCGTGCACTCAGGCTTATAGCAGGCCATGGTTCCAACACTTCATTTACCCCAACAGGGCTTTGTTCCGAGAAATTTGAACGATAATTATTATCACCATACACGGCTAGTTACGAGTAGTTAACATATAAAACTGACTAACAGATGCCTCACTCGAATTCCTCACATAGTAAGTTCATGTTTAACTGATTCAATGCCTAAGGATAATATATCGCCAAATGTAACCTCCTCCCCCTCCCTATATGGACAGAAGGAAGATATAGCACCATACTAAGCTCATCGTCTTATTTGATTTGTTTTGTGGTATATTCCGCGCTTTCAACGTTCAGTGAATGGACATTTTACATGATAAAACTTGTTCATTTGATAGTGTACCATGTTTGTTCCACATCTGCTGTTATTTTGGCACTGAATCAGTTAATTAATCAATATTTACTGCTATGTTGTAGAGCAGGGCACGCCTTTTTTTGTACAAAAAATGTACCGGGGGGCACCCTGACGCGCCGTGGCACGACAAATGCCACTGGTGTAGGCACACAGTATAAGCTGAGTCAAGAATAGGTGTAGTACACGGATGTGTGGACGGGTATTGCGCGCGGAGTTGAAAGGGAACTACGCTGATAAGGATAAGGGTTCGGCGCCTGGGCTAATCGCCTGCTAAGTGAGGGAAAGATTGGCCACCTATTCCTTCATACATGTAGGCCTTCAAAATGGCATAGGTCCATAGCATGAAATTGCTTCGAAACACATTGTTATTATTATTATTATTATTATTATTATTATTATTATTATTATTATTATTTCTATAAATCGGTACTACTTAAACCATCATCAGTAAGTATCTCTGCCCCTGAGTTTGTCGCGAAATTTGCTCATCATTGCGTGTTATAGTAGACTTAGATGGATAGGACACGTTAGGAGGATGGATGATGGTAGAATACCAAAGGACATCTTTTTTGGTGAATTACAGACGGGTAGGAGGTCTCAGGGTCGGCTTCTACTACGATACAAAGATGTGTGTAAGCGGGACATGATTGATACAGGCATTGATAATGCACATTGGGAGCACGTCGCCGCTGAACGTGTTGCATGGAGGGCAACTATCAGAAATGGAATAAAGACAAAGGAGAAAATGATTGCAGATAAAGCACACACAGAGCGTGAGAGACGTAAGATGGTGCAAAATGGTGGAAATGACCATGTTTTCACATGCACCTACTGTGGGCAAACATTTGCAGCAAGAATTGGCCTTACCAGCCACACTCGCCACCGCCATGGATCGTAGTTATTAAGCCTTTTTAAAGCACAATGTACCAAACTATCGTCTGTCAAGACGGAAAGGTGCCAATGTATGTGTGTTATAATTGTCTGTCTTTAACAGCTCTAATTAATGCCGTGTAGTTTACACTGATAGATCTGTGCACGTCTTTTTGTAAATGGTGTCCCTGATTGCGGTTGGCTATTAAAGAGGATAAAAGAAAGAGAATTGATATAGTTTGGTCACTTGAAACGTCACGAAAGTTTGGAGAGAACAGTAATGTAAGGGTATATGCCTGGGAAGAGAGGAAGAGGAAGGCCAAAGAGAAGATGGGTGCAGAATGTTGCGAGTGATCTCCAGATGGGTGTATCGGGCGCGGGACATCTTGCGTATGACCGAGAGGTTTTCCGGAAGGTAGTTATGTGAGCGAGGTTCGGCACAGGGCATGCTACTGAATGAATATCCCTGATTACCGCTTCCTCTTACTCCCACTATTGAGCCCTTTAGTACACTCTTTCCTGTTTCTTTATCTCTTAGGGAAAGGCCACTCACTTGCTTCAACGTGTAGATACTCAGATAGTTGGGTGCACTTCAGCAGGTAAATAAACAGCCATTGAAATCCAGATCCAACAGTACTGTGCTGCAACTGGAGTGTAAAAACAAATATAGAAAATAGAGACAATGGCTGGATTCGGCACCCTTGAACGCGCGCCTCCTCACGATGAGTCACACAAGAACTAAATATAGACGTGCCAGGTAGGCTGAGGCAAAGTTAATCTTCTGCCCAGGTTTCCCGAAATCACATAGGTGGCGCTGTGGCTAAAAAGAACGCGTCTTTCTTTCTTAAATTATCCACCTCATTTCACATGCTTGCGCATTTGGTTTATCTTAATATGCATTTCTACTGGCGTGGCCGTAATTTAACACTACTGATTGGTTAGTCAGACGGGTGCTGCCTTGATTAGCATTCCTTTTCAGAAATATGTCTGTCCACATTTCAAACAAAGGAGTCCAAATACACTCAGAGTGTGACCAGAAAGCTCGATGGAAGAGCAAATAATACAAGTAGGGGGAACATTTCAAGACAAGTGTTTATCAATGGACAAAGAAATATTTTTAAATTAAGCAAAATACAAGACTACTTAATCCAGTGTGCTGATGGAGCTACTTTCTCAGATCTCAAGTTTAGTATTGTAGATGTGTTTTTTTCTTTTTTCTTCATCATCATCAAGTGCCCTGCCAGCTGGAGTGGACGTTCATGTCTCTTTGGTGTTCTGGATCAACTCTGCTGATTATATTCCTCTATGTCACCGTCTCAATCCATCCAGCATCATTTCTCTTGGTCTGCCTCTGCCTCTCTTCTCATCACATAACCAAAGAAAGCTGTTTGTCTCTTTCTTATTGTTGTATATAATGTTGTAGTTTCATTAGCCTCTTTCAGATAATCGCCGTTAGTTACTGTGGCAGTCCAAGGAATTCCCAACATTCACCTCAGGAACCACATCTCTGTTTCCTCCAGGTTCTTCCTAATTTGTTCATTTACATTTCAAGATTCACTGCCTTACAGCAAAACAGGTTCTATATAGCACTTCAGCACTCTCTTTCTTACATTGAATGACAGTAACTTAATGCATAAGATACTTTTCATTTTCGGAAATGTGGATTTTGCTAGCCCTATTCTTTTCTTAATCTCTGTTGCGCACCGTCCACCTGGTATTATAAATGCCCCTAGGTATTTACATTTATCCACTTGGTTAAGAATGCTACCTTCTATTTCCATTTCACATTTTGGTGTCACGTTTTTCTTGTTCGTTGATGAAAATGTTAATCTAAACTTTCTCCTGTATCTCTCTCTCTCTCTCTCTCTCTCTCTCTCTCTCTCTCTCTCTCTCTCTCTCTCTCTCTCTCTCTCTCTAATCTCTCTCTCTCTCTCTCTCTGTATGTATGTATGTTTTCATCAATCTCCTGGTCATTTTGTGCTTATTTAGACTCCACTATTAGCTCGACAGAGTGGGCCCTAGCGTAGTTGATAGCGAGCTGCGATTGTAGTGTCATGAGCAAGGTCAGACGCGGGTTTGAAGCTTGGGCTCGTCGTCTGCGAAAGTGAGGACAAGACTATGCACCTATTGCAGCCTACGCCCAGGCCTACAACATGTGGCGACGATACCAAAACTCACACCCATGGCGAGAAACTGCCTCGTGACAAATGTGTTTTTGCCTGTAGCCCGGCAACAGCCAGCACCCGTTCTGAGACCATGTAAAGAGGAAAGTGGGTCAGCAAGGGTCACATAATAATGGTGGCTGAATCGATGGCCTATTTTTGTAGAGAAGCTCATCTGTGATTCCGTGACGGATAAAGATGTATGTTAGACCCTCAAATAAACTATACCATGACATCAGGTGACCATTTCTCTTCCCATCCTCCCTCTTTCATCCCAGTCTTCCACAGTAGGCTCTTTAACACCTGCCTCAGGCAAGTATTCACCCCTCCCTCTTCACTCCACCCCCCCCCCCCTCAGGCAGCTGTTAATGTTAGTTGCATACTTTACACGACGCAGCAGTCAACCCCAGCATTCTTAGTTAATGATTTCTTGTCAGAGTTATAGATGACATGTTAAATGTTCCCTGGGGTAAATGCAGTTAAAAGAATGATTCGCCTAAGTTACAGGTTTTATATAGAGGTCGAATAGACTTTAATTTAGAGACGTTATGCTCAAGTTATTTGATAACACAGGTATTAAACGTCGCTGTGTAGAAGAGATCGATATGACTGGCCATGTATCAGTGGCGACATCTCCGGGGGAACAGGCACGGCAGGCGGTTTCTGACCATCAGAAGTGGACCCCTCGCCAAATGTTTCGACCCCTTTAGCTTCTTGATACTTTCAGAGAGCGAGCCCGTCCAGGTTACGTAGCCGTTTGTTGCTTGCTTGCTTGTTCGTTGGCTAGAGCTCCAACGCGAAGTCCTGTATGTCGGATGAAGGCATCCTGTTGTCCAACATCAGTGTGATGTCATACAGGACCTGAGGTTTGCGTGAGTATCCGTTGTCCCATGTCTGGCTTATTGGTGTGCAGACTGGTGGTTCCTTTCCATACAGTCAGAAACTCTCCCACTTCGGAGGAATCGGCGATCCTACTGACTTTAGCCAGGACCCCTAAGGGAACTGTTGCCCAGGATGCTCGACGAGGACGCGTCAATAGGTCTTGGCCAGTATATAACCCGGCCCTGGTGCCTTGGAAACACCTCTGCGCCCCGTAGCCGTTTGTAAATATTACTTAATGAATGTTTGTGTTTAGACAAAATGGCCGAGATATTGCACCGACGAAAATTGTTACAATGTTGTGAAGAGTTCGGCCTGCATATATACTAGGCCATAGGATTATAAATTACGATGATAATGTCCTTCCCATTTCCTTTCCACACCAAAACAATCCGACAAATCTCTGATGTCATTGTGCTGACGCTGATTTGATACCATAGCGTAACATAGCCGTATACAGACATGACATGTTGTGGAAAGTCTGCCCTTACATGGGTGTTCAAATCCCCAGTCTGCTACATTCCGGACAGAAACAATACTGTTAAGTGCGTGTTCAGAACTCAAGATTGTTACAAGCTAGTCAGAAATCATATTGTATATATGTGTTCAGAAATAATACGAGCGTACATCCAACGCATGTGTGTTTAGAAACCATGCACGTATATTCGTGCTCCGAGTATACTTGTACATGCGTATTCAGCAACCAAACTGTTGCATGTGTCTTCATAAACCATACCTTTGCGTGCGTGTTCAGAACCCATTGTGTTACATACAGACCGGAATTCATACCGTTTATGTGCGTGTTTTAATATCATACTTTTACATGGGTGTTCATTCTCCGTAATCCCGTTTATCCACGTGAGCAAACGCAGCTGCGCGAGAATCTGTAGCTGTTCTCGCCGCGCCCGTTACTTTGGGACATGTGAGCCGGCCGCTCAGAAAGCAATGGCAAACTTCTGAGGGTAATCTTGCCAAGAAATCAACAACAGCGGTAAAATGTGATGTCCTGTAATAGGATATGGGGGGAAACAACATGGGTGTTCAATAATCATAATTTTACATGCCTGTTTAGAAAGAGTAGTTGTACAACCTTATTCAGAAATAAGACTTGTGCATGCATAATCACAAACCGTACTTTTATATCAGTGTTAGGAAACCATACGTGTACTTGCATCTTCACAAACTCTCATTTTATACACTATTTCAACAATCAAACAATTCTTTTACTTGTTTAGTTTGGTTTAGTTTAGTCGATGGATCAACATCACGGCACACGGGTGTAACCCATAAGTGCTCCGTTCTCCTCCTAACTCAAACCTGAGTCTGGGAAAACTCAGCTCAGTGCACGAACTCCGTAGCACCGGCGAGGATCCTGAAATACTTTGGGTAGATTTGTAACTCGAAATTTTGCCTGGGCAGCGCCGTTAGGCTACTCTTTTTCGATTTCAAACTGCCAAGGGATTTTTTACGTGCGCAATAATACACACGGGTGTCCGATCTCACTACCCAGAGACCAGGGGGGATTTATTACTAGAAGTCCACGTGAAAAAAAAATCCGGGCCTCACCGGGGCTTGAACACGGGACCTCCAGCACTCGAGGCGGACACCATATCTCGAGACCACTTGAATGCCCCGACTGCATATTTTTCCATGCATGTTCAGAAATAATACTTTTAACCGCGTGTTCAGAAATAATACGTTTACACGCGTGTTCAGAAAAAATACTTTTACAGGCGTGTTCAGAAACATGTAATGCTTGAGCGTGAGTTCTCGCAAATCATACTTGAGAGTAGAGTTGTCATTATATAGGATCCCAACCCACTAGAGTCTGCCATTAATGCATTCATGCATTAATACACAACTATATCTTTTTGTAATAGGTGTGTGAATAGGTATCCTGTTTGCTGACGAGTGTGCTCTATATGCCAACTCATAGGCAGACATGCGTCACAACTTTTCAGCTTTCTCGTATGCCTGTGTCAACTTTAGACTCAATGTGAACTTGGAGAAGACTGTTGTTGTGTACCAGTAAGCTCCAGGGGTAAGTCACACTAAGCCGAATATCAAAGTGAATGGTTATAGACTATGTGTTGTGGAAAAATTCACCTATCTTGGCAACACTGTGTCACAAGTTGC
>JACEFZ010025726.1:392500-435000 GCA_014155875.1 Cepaea nemoralis
ACAGCGCGTGCTGGAGATGAGCTTACAAACCTGTCCCAGTTACAGTACCCACAACACACGCTTCTCGCACGTATTTCCTTCACCATGAGCTGGATTCATTCTTCCGACATTTGCTAGGAGAATTCTACCTCTGTTTCTATTTACTAGAAGTTGACTAGGTATGTAAAGCAGGGATGGTTGTTGTAGGCATATATCGCCATGCGGCATCCCTATACTGATGGCTTGACTAACAGAAATATAATAGAACACACACACACATACACACACACGCGCGCGCGCACGACAGTGAAGAAGGGAGAGGAAGAAAAGTACCAGTAAAAGAAGAGGAAGCGAATGCCACAGTGGGGCCCGGCCAGGAATCAATGTCAGGTGTACATATAATAGCTCTCATGAGGAGTGATTACTTTTGGAATATCGCTAGGAGCTCTCTCACACGTCGACTTTATTACGTTTGGATTTCCCGGTTTATGGTCACGGATTCTTTGTGATGCCGACTCGAAGGGGAGGGATGGATAAGGGAGGTTAGTGGGTGGGGAGGGGGGGGGGGGGTCGTGGCGAGCTGCTTAAGCCGTCTGCCTTATGCTCAGAAGGTCGTGAGTTCACTGTCGGACTGAGACTGCGGGGAGGGGGGGGGGGGGGTGTCCGGAGAGTCGGTGCGGTGTCCGGAGAGTGGGTGCGGCCGTCGCCGGCGGTACCGGGTTCGTGCTCTGCGATACGCTTGCGGCCGGCGGTTAGTTGCTTTGGGGAAAGATGACCGAGCTGTAAGGAATGCAACCTTTCTCCGTTGTTGTTGTCTTTTGTTTGTTACAAACTCTTCTTTTGCTGCAACGTTAGAATACAATAAGGTTCATTGTCTGTGGTCACTGTCTATGATTATAATCTATGCTTTATCGCTGAAACAATGCATGAATAGGTAAGATACCTGTCTATGACTATAGTCTATGCTTTACCTCTGAAATAATGTATGAAAACAGTAAGGTCCCTGTCAGTGATTATACTCTATGCTTTATCTCTGAAATAATGTATGAAAACAGTAAGGTCCCTGTCAGTGATTATACTCTATGCTTATCTCTGAAATAATGTATGAAAACAGTAAGGTCCCTGTCTGTGATTATACTCTATGCCTGATCACTTAATGTATGAATACAGCAAGGCCCCCTGTCTGCCCTGTCTGTGACTATAGTCTATATTTCGTTACTTAAACAATGTATGAATACAATTAGGTCCCTTATCCGCGGTTGTAGTACAGTCTATGCTTTATAACCTAAAGTATGAATAAAATTAGTTTAACTGCGGTAAAGCAGTGGAAATGTAAATAATATAAAATAACAAAAAGTAATCAAAGTAAAGCTGCATTACTTTGTGTTATTTTTTAATGTTTATAATCTAAACACTGTTGGATTGTGTGCGCAGTGAGGAGGAACAGATACAACATTGCCTAAAGAAAATGGTGCGGCAGGGACTGGCCGTGGGATCTGGCCAACACTAAGTACTACGAGGAAGGTCAGACAGACACATAATTAGATTGCAGCTGGTATCATTAATGTGGGGACTATTTGTTGGTTGTCCTGAGTGCTGTATTGTCGGTTCTTGACTCAGTTGAACTCAACAATGTTGGATTATAGTTAGGTCCAATGTCTGTAGCTACAGTCTATGCTTTATAACTTAAACAGTGTTAAAATACATGTAGGTACCCTGTCTGTGGGTGTGATTATAGTCTATGCTTTATAACTTAAAATATGTTAAAATACATGTAGGTACCCTGTCTGTGGTTGTGATTATAGTCTATGCTTTATAACTTAAACAGTGTTAAAATACATGTAGGTACCCTGTCTGTGGTTGTGATTATAGTCTATGCTTTATAACTTAAACAGTGTTAAAATACAGTTAGGTCATGTGTCTGTGGTTGCAGTCTATGCTTTATCACTAAAACAATGCTAGAAGACAGTTATGTCTCTGTCTATGGTTGTGATTATAGTCTATGCTTTATCACTGACACAATGCTAGAATACAGTTATATCCCCTGTATTTGTTGGAATTACAGTCATTCTATTCTCTATTTAACAATGTCGGTGTGTCTCGATATTTATTATACAGCTTTTCGTATTCATTGAATTTGTATTTATTACTATCTGCCGGCCGTGTGGCTATCTGTTCAAATCCCTCTCGTGGTGAGAACTTCTGTTTCACTGATCTGTGCTCCCAGGTCCAGCAAACTTAAAAATGGGTTTCGGGAAACTTCCTGGAAAGTGAAGTCGGCCGTTGTGATAGTGTCTACATCACCCATCGAGTTCCCATTTATCTACAATTATAGAGTTATAGCAATTATGAGTGCCCATTTATCTACAATTATAGAGTTATAGCAATTATGAGTGCCCATTTATCTACAATTATAGAGTTATCGCAATTATGAGTGCCCATTTATCTACAATTATATAGTTATAGCAATTATGAGTGCCCATTTATCTACAATTATAGAGTTATCGCAATTATGAGTGCCCATTTATCTGCAATTATAGAGTTATAGCAATTATGAGTGCCCATTTATCTACAATTATAGAGTTATAGCAATTATGAGTGCCCATTTATCTACAATTATAGAGTTATCGCAATTATGAGTGCCCATTTATCTACAATTATAGAGTTATAGCAATTATGAGTGCCCATTTATCTACAATTATAGAGTTATAGCAATTATGAGTGCCCATTTATCTACAATTATAGAGTTATAGCAATTATGAGTGCCCATTTATCTACAATTATAGAGTTATCGCAATTATGAGTGCCCATTTATCTACAATTATAGAGTTATAGCAATTATGAGTGCCCATTTATCTACAATTATAGAGTTATAGCAATTATGAGTGCCCATTTATCTACAATTATAGAGTTATAGCAATTATGAGTGCCCATTTATCTACAATTATAGAGTTATAGCAATTATGCGTGCCCATTTATCTACAATTATAGAGTTATAGCAATTATGAGTGCCCATTTATCTACAATTATAGAGTTATAGCAATTATGAGTGCCCATTTATCTACAATTATAGAGTTAGTGCAATTACCCAGTGACCTGGGCAAAAAACGGTCCTTTGATTTATTTTACATAATCCATTAGGGATCTGTTATTTCCATGTTCTTGTTCTCGAAAAGCATCGTTATGCAGTTATACAGTGCCGTCTGGAACTATTCAAAGGACATTTTCCTTCTTGGGGATTTCAATACCGATCTTTGCAAATCAACTGCAAGATAGAACACTATGAAAATATCATCTAATTTAACACAGTCAATCATCTCACACAGACTGATATTTTATTTTTTATTTTTTTCTTTGTTCGCATATCCTTTACAGGACATCGCTGTCAACATAAGCATCTTTCAGCTGATTGTTGATTTCTTGGCAAGATTACGCTCGGTAGTTTGCCATTATCCACTAAATGCCCAGATAACATCACAGAATGTACAACAGCACACAATGGCCTTAGTGGGCAATATCCTTTTTGTTGCATACGGACTAAGAAAACAACATCCAATAAAACTCGCGCTACAGTTCATTTTAGGAGTTTTAAGAACTAGAATATTCACTTGTTCCTCAAAGACTTATAAACAAATTCTCTTTCATACGTCCAACAACTGCCAAAAGATGAAGAGGTATTAGGGACATTTAGCGAAATTCCTGGAGGTTTTTGACGTTTTTATCACAAACTGCCTCAAACTATGGACAACAAGTCACGCGTTATCAACTATGAGAGAACGCGGTGATACGCTACATCGCATAATCTCTTCTTGTTCCTCTTGTATCTTGCGATGTCCAGGCGAAGGGTAAATAGCGAGTCCCCGTTTATGGGCTTCATATATCGAGATTCCAGTGGACTGTTGTCACCACTGTCCATCGTCTACCTGTTTTTCTGGTTTCATTTGGTCTGTACATTATTGCTTGGTGTTGTACACTGTCAGTTGGTAGCCTAGTTGGCGGAACTATTTCACTTGCTGTATTATAATTAAATTTAGCGGTAATGCACATACCAACAAATATTTCATAAAACACAAAGCGCTTGAAAATAAAGCGGGGTACCTCAAACTTAAAGCAAATATGCTGCATTTGCTAACCATTATTTAAGACAATAGAAACTACTAAGACATATCTGTGGCAATAAGAAAATGAGTTCACAAGAACATGAACTCACAAGAGCAAGAGCACACAAGAACAAGAGCATACAAGAACACGGACACACAAGAACATGAGAACACAAAAATATGAGAACACAAGAAATGAGCACACAAGAATATGAGCTCATAAGAACATGAACACACAGGAACAATATCTCACAAGAACATCAGCACACAAGAACATGAGCACATAAGAACATGAGCACACATGTGTGTAACTGTCTACTGGACACAATCTTCACCCTCTCCACTCGGTGATCATGTCATGGCAGATATAAGCCGACTGAAACCTTCACTGGCGATTCTGCATTACCACACTGACAGGCTGGAAGGGCGTTCCCATTCTAAACACAACACACGCAGTTCTAATTGATGTTCAGCTGTGACCAGTTGCCCTAGTTTACCAATACTTTGTAAACTTTAAAAGCACCAGCTTACCAGAACTAAACCATGGTAGCATTAGAAAGTTACGCTAGGCTTCACTAGATGCCTCTGAAACACTAACCTACATATATACAGCCAATTCATATCATACGAATACTTTCCTGAAGTATTCAGAGCTGCCACTTTACAAATATGGTTACACTAATAGCCAAAACAGCTACAGGCACATGTGACGTCTTTCATCTCTCCGGGCCTCTAGAAACACATCCATCTCAACACATTTGATCTCTTAACTACTAATAACCTACTCATTAAAAACCACTACTTTTAACCTACTCAATGAAAGCCACTACTAATAACCTACTCAATGAAAGCCACTATTAATAACACAATCATTGAAAGCTAATAATCTACTCGTTAAAAGCTAATCTAGCCTCAGACCCAAGCAGTCTTGCCAAACTGCTAGCACTATACTGGCAAACTGTTGACTTTCGAGCATCAATAAAGGGATATTATGTGGTGCTACTTCATTAACTTCAGAAAGGCATTCTGTATTTTGGACGACATAATCTTGACACTGAAGCTACAAACTCGGAAACCGATTGAATCCCTTGAGCACCATCACATCCCAAACGATACTCTCAATTATACCCTTTAAGAGCTCTCCAAACGTTGATACAGGAGTTAAATTATTAGATCCACTACTTCTACCTATGTGCAATATCGATCCTCCACTACACCTACCTAACCTTGCCATCTCTTCACTGATGACTGCTATTTACTCAAGCGACCCAGCTGCAAAACTCCTGCGTTGACTCTACAGAAAAAAACTTGAACAATTTAATAAAATGCAGCAATACCGTGTGTTTACTTACATTTCAAAGGCAAAGTCAGTACTTAGTACCACTAGTAAAAATCAACTTAGCTTCCTTTCAAAATGATCATTATAATTATATGTTGGTGGGACTCTTCAGACATCAAATATAGCAGAACATCAAGTAATTGATGTACTAATTGGAAAATACCTAACATGGTAGTATCAAGTGCTGCGCTGTTAGCCAAAAGACATTGCAGGTGGTCAAAATAAAACATGTTTAGACGAAGGTGCAAGATTACTATGGGTAATTCACACACTGAAACATAGTTGGATTACCACTCTAATTAATGGGGTGTTTGTCTGGTTGACGGTATTAAAATACTACACAACTCTCGCAATATAGCTTGCCGTCTAACCTTCCACATACATATTTCACCGCTTTCAGGCGTTCTTAGACAACCCAAAATACTCCCCTTAATACAACGACTGCTGTACTGTCACCTCCTGTCTATAGTACCTTGCGGTGTAGGAAAGGGGGATCATGAACATGAGAAATTAAGGCCAGATTATGGTTTTTCTTTTTGCCCCCGACAGAAAACAATACACACATTGCCGAGGTTTCCAACCCGGTTCTCTGAAAGGAGAACACAGCATTCTACAATAAAGCTAATCTCGTCCATGCTGTTCTGTCAAACAGGTCCCCCTCCCACCTACAACTACTTATCCGAGTACAATGAGGCGCTTCATCTGCATCACAAGTCTAGAATTGTTCTATTCAAAAAGTCTTCTCTACCCAGGAAAGTATCGCTGGAATATACTTCCATATCACCTCAAGTCCCAACCCTTGAAGCAGTCATTCAACAAAGTACTTGTAGACCATTATTGCAACACCGATTGCCTCCTACCCGACACCATCTCTCTGTTGTATATCTGTTTACCTTGTTTTAAATTAACGTCTTCTTCGCTTTCTCATCTCTTGTAGGTCATTAATTCTAGAGTTTCTTTCATGCGCGTTAAAAAAGCAATGGTAAACTACTGAACGTAAAATAGTTCATAAATATACAAACATGTATTGTTTAGCACGCATAGAAGTGAGAAGAAGGAAGCAGAGACAAGAGGGCGCACTAGACAACATGAAAACTGAAAGCTGTAGTCACCGACTGGGATTCTATTGGATATGATGTTTATGTAAACGTAACGTTTCATAGAATATTATAAACAGCGAATATATTCTGAGGTTGATAGTGCATTTAAATAACTTTTCATGTGCTGATAATCTAAGCTTTCAATTAATCAAAATGTATATGCTTTCCCAATCCAGTAAGAATGTTAAAGTGTAAACGCGCTTCGGAAATTTCTGTCTTCTTGTTTAATTTATATGTTATGTCAGCACAGTGCTAACTGGCATCTGTTAAATGTTGTAATACGTTTATCTGTCTTTCAAACGCAGATTCTTTACTGTTTACTTTACGAGAGAAGCTAAGACAGTGTTGTATGTATGGCTGTTATAATATGTATAAATGATATAGCTCGTTCTGCAAGGTTAATGCGATTGGTGAAACGAAGATAAGAATGTAAGACGGACCTGCAAATTCAATTCTTAAGGCTGTTAAAGAACAATATTCTTTGGTTCCTTCTATGTAGTTAGTTGCATATCCTTTAAGGACGTCGCAGTCAACCCCAGTATTTTTGTCTGTTTGTGACTTCTTGACACGATTTACGTTCAGTAGTTTGCCATTGCTTTCGTAATGACCGGCACTCATACCAAACTATGAAAACCAGCGCATGGCGGTCTGCTTCCAAATCTCCCGTAGCTGTGTTTTGAACGCGGTATGCATGATTGTGAATTGCGTGCATAACCCCGTCGCCACAAAGTCGGCTCCTTGTAGTGGTTAGACTATTAAATTGGGTCTCATTGACCTGGCTTCAAGGTCGACATAAAACTGGTACTAAGGATTAGTCTGGGAAGACAAAGCTACCGACGTGATAGGGACCAGTTCATCTACCGAGTGCTGATCCGTGTTAAATTGTGGAAACAGCACCATATACCAAATAAGCCTACAAGCGGCAAAGCGGGTCCTTTAATTGACTGTATAATGATGAGTCTCCGTCACCCATTGTGCGCCGTCTTCACATCGCCACTCAGGCAGGCGGCTTATCCCTGTCTATGGTGTCTCTCGATATTTTCAGTGCCCTGTAGTCTTTAGAACTAACACAAACACACACACACACACGCACACACACATGGTGTATATGGTTGTGTTATGTTTGTGTGTGGGGTGGGACAGACAGACAGACAGACAGACAGACAGACCGACCGACAGACAGACAGACAGACAGACAGACAGACCGACCGACCGACCGACCGACAGACAGACAGACAGACAGACAGACAGACAGACAGACAGACAGACAGACAGACAGACAGGCAGGCAGGCAGGCAGGCACGCAGACAGACAGACAGACAGAGGGGACAGGAGAAAGAGGGAGGGAGGGATAGAGAAAGAGATATACAGAGAGAGAGAGGGTGACAAAGAGACAGACAGAGAGAAAGACAGAGAGAGAAACATGGACAGAGCAGGACAGAGACAGAGAGGAACAGAAAAAGAGTGACAGAGAGACAAAGGGAGACAGAGCCAGTACAGATAGACAGACAGAGACAGAGAACCGAGAGAGAACGAAAGTTAGACATGATGCGAGAGAGAGAGAGAGAGAGAGAGAGAGAGAGAGAGAGAGAGAGAGAGAGAGAGAGAGAGAGAGAGAGAGAGAGAGAGAGAGACCGAGAGAAGGAGATTTATGTATTTCAATTCTGTCTATACTTTGATTGTCCTAATTATGTTAGACGTGACTTGTAACATTAAAATGCAAGATAAAGTTGAGACGAACGCTGTTTTTGGAGAGATGTGTGGGAGGGGAGGGGGTGTATTCATTAAGATATGCGTCATCATTATTGAATGTAGCTTGCTGCATGTGTACCTGTCGACCCTGTGGTCGTGAGTTTAAACCTTCATTTTGGTGAAGACTGACCTGAGCTCTCAGTTCAACCAAACCTGAAATAGTTCTTCATCATCATCATCATCATCATCATCATCATCATCATCATCATCATCATCATCATCATAATCACCTTCCACATTTGCCATCAAGCGTCGTGGGGAGACATAGTTACCAGGATATATTCTGGATAGTAAAGAAGACCGCCATGATATTGACCCCATCAACCATCGAATGCCGATCGGTCTATAGAAATATGGCGTTAGAACCACGTATCCAGTGTGTCAAGGTGTGAAAAAGAGTCCATGATAACGGTGTTTGTAAGTATAGCGCTTTCTTAGCAATACTAGACACCAGAATTGGTCTAATTCCTAGGCAAAGTGTATCACCTATTTCAAGCTACAACTATTCATTTGGACAGGGATAATTTCCACCAATATTTATAGCACTATCAATCAATCAATCATCTGCCATGCCGGAAAGCGTGGGCGGTCATGACTTGCCATTTCACTCGATCACCAGAGTCGTGGATCAGCTCAGTGTTCCTGTCTCGTCCATGCCATATGGCCAAGCCATCCAGGTATTTTCCTCTCGGTCTTCCTCTTGGTCTGTTCCCCTCGATCTTGCCAGTTGTCACTAAGTTCTCCAATCCATTTCTTCTCATAGCATGTCCAAAAAATGTTGACTGTCTAGGTCTAATTTCTCTAATCAGTTTACGAGTTTCATTTGTCTCCTGTAGTACTAGGTCATTGGTTTTTCTGTTTGCCCATGGTATTCTTTGCATTTTCCTCAGAAACCACATTTCTGCAGCCATCAGATGTTTTTTCAGCTTGACTGCACATTGTCCAAGCTTCACATCCATACAAAAGAACAGGCTCTATGTATCCACTCAACACTCTTTTTCTCGTTTCAATTGACATCTTTTTATTGGTCAGAATGTTTTTCATCTTGCTAAAGGCTACTTTCGTCATTTCGATTCTTGTTCTAATCTCTTCAAGGCATCTCCCATCAGATGTTATAACTTTTCCAAGATATAGAACTATAGATACATGATTTTTTATGTTATGAACTCATTAGTCATTAGTCGTTAGTCGCAGTTCCAACATCCGCCATCAGTACCAACCAACTCACCAAACATTAATTGATAATTTCTTCCAAGATAAACTATTCTCACTCATTGTTCCCCATCCAGTATCAGCATTACCTCCTTATATCCCTGTTGTTAATATAAATTCTTCTATCCAATATAGTTATTATTTGAAGTCCACTGGACCAAACATTGATCTGATGAAACCAACAACTACCTCAGACAGAACTAGTTAAAGTAGCAACCGCCTGGAACTGAACGAGTTAAATAATCCTACATCAGAAGCCTTTACTTCCGAAGACATTTTCTGGTACTCGTTTAAGGCTGGATCATCTGGCAGGCCAGCCTTGATGCGGATTCGAACCTATTATCATCGGGTCGGCAAGCAATAGACTAACCACTTCGTCATCGCGGCTCCGCTTTATGTGACGTCATTGACATCACGAAAACATGGTATGACCTTCGTAGGACGTTGCAATCACCCCCAGACCCTAGTGGTCGTGATGTTACTATTCAATGTTACTTTCAGCAGTTTGCCATTGCTTTCTGAACGAGAAGTCAACAGCTCGGTCAATATGGCGCTGACCGCCGTTATTTCCGCAAGACATTTCCTGATACACAGTTTAGGCCGGGCTAACCTGGGAGCCCACGTCAACCGACAAAATTCGCCTGGATGAGAATTCGAACCCATACCCATAGGTTATCTTGATCTGGAGTACGACAAGGTTGTGTCCTGTCCCCTCTCTTGTTCATAACATATATAGACAACATATGTAAAGAAACCAGCCAAGCAGAGACAGCAAGAATACCGCATGACGAGAACACAGAAGAAGAACCATCTGCAAATCTAACCATTAGAGAACTCCTGTTTGCGGACGACCAAGCACTAATAGCAAAATCAGAAGCTGAATTACAAGACCACATGAATAGTCTAAACGAAATGTGTAGGGAACATAACATGAAAATTAGCACAAGCAAAACAGAGGTAATGACTATAACTAAAGAAGAACAAACAGCAACAATTCACCTAAACGAACATCCCTTGAAACAAGTAAAGAGCTTCAAGTACCTAGGAAGTATAATATCATCAAATGGCAGATCAGAAGACGAGATCGAAAATAGGTGCAATAAGACAAATCAACTCATTGGACAAATGGCACCAATACTAAAGAACAAACATGTATCAATAACTACTAAGAAAGCACTTTACAACACAATCTTCCTACCAACTCTGTGCTACCAATGCCAAACCTGGACAATGACAGAAAAAGAGAAAAGAAAAATCACAACAACAGAAATGAGGTTCCTGAGAAGAATACTCAACGTATCAAGAAGAGATAAGATCAGAAATGAAGAAATCAGGACTAAAGTGGGGGTTAAAGCTGCTCTAGATTTTATTAGAAAGCAGCAAGTCAAATGGTTTGGCCATGCAAGTAGGCTACCAGTCAACAGCATGCCACAACAAGCAATGCTGTACAGACCAGATGGAAACAGAGGAAGAGGCCGACCACGTAAACGTTGGACGGAAGGAATAACAGAATCCATGGGAATGTCGATATACGAAGCCCATAACCGGGCACTCTCACGAAGTTTATACTTCACCTCGACACCGCAAGGTACAAGAGGAACATGATGAGATGAGATGAGATGAGACACATCGGTTGGCAAGGGGAGTGTGCTGGCCACACGCCACCGCGGCTACCTGTTCACATATAACACTAACAGACGCCTCAGAATTGTCCAGCGGTATGTTTTGTTTAGATAGACACAACACTGACTAACAGACTGCTTAGCATTGTCCAACAGTATGTTTTGTTTAGATAGACACATAACAAATTCATTGATTAATTGCCATGGGATGGTTAATCGTCTTTAGCTACTACCCGAATCTGCAATGGGCTTATATATCGGTGAAATGTTGTCAATGCGTTATAATACAACATGTCTGTTACCATATTAACATCTTTTAAGTTATAACTGTGACACCTACTTTCATTTTTCCGTCGTTCATTTTTGTTTAGTCCAAACCCACTTTTTATTTGGCACAGAACCTGATAAGTTGAAGACAGATAATTTAGAAACTGAATATTAATTCTAACGTTATCAGGCAGGGCGCCATCGTTACATTAAAACAAAGGAACCAGGGCACCTCATTGGTTCGTTCTGGTACGTCTGCGCCATTAACGACATTTCCCAGTATATACTCCAGACATCAGGTTTTTGTTTCAAACTTGTTACAGTGAAAGTATCACTCAGGTATGTGAAAGAGTCTACCTGTTTTAAAATCTTATCATAAATTTGTATTTTTCAATGTGTAATGTTTCTGCTATGAAGAGCTTTCTCAAATCCCGTTGTGGTGTTCAATATGTTGTTAGTTGCCTTTGCTATTCCACTGATGCATCGCTTGGAGGACCTGCCTCTTCCGTACAACAAAGACACAGCAAAATGAAAATCTGCAAACGATCATTATCAGTGTCTGTCTTGCCAGTTGGGGTAGGCGTTCATGCATCTCCGAGGATCTCGGTTCTTGATGTTTTGGATCAATTCCGATTATGATATTCCTCCATGCCATCGGCACAGTCAGTCCAGAATCACTTCTCACGATCTGCCTTTTTCTTCTCGGTGTGTGTGTGCTTTGGTGTATGTATGAATGGGGGTATACGGGCGTGTGTGAGAGAGAGAGAGAGAGAGAGAGAGAGAGAGAGAGAGAGAGAGAGAGAGAGAGAGGGGGGTGGGCGAGAGAGAGAGAGTATGAATATACTATGTATAAGTCAATTTTTGTTAGTGAGTTTGTTATTGTGAGTGAGAATATGTATATGCCAGGGATAAATGTATTTGTGTGTTATTGAGTGGGCGGTGTGTACATTATGTAAGTATATATGCAGGTATGTATCCATATATGTTTTTATGTGTGTGTGTGTGTGAGCGAGCGAGCGCCCGCGCGCGTGCGTGCTTGTCTGCCTGCCTGTCTCATAACATGGTAATATGTATTGTTTATGTTCACAGCATTCATTTGACAATGTTTTGTTTTTCGTATGTGAATGTAACATGCACATTAGATAATTGATTACAACAGATGAGTGATCGGAAGGGCCGAATGTAAGATTGGCCTGCGTGCCCAATTTGTGCCCTTTTGATAATAAAGTTCGCTCGTTCATTTTTCTACCACTGATCTTGCCCGTCTCCACTATGCTTCCCAGTGCTCTCTTCTCATTACATGACAAAAGGATATTGTCGCCTTCGTTTATAATGTTCTTCTTTCATTAGTCAATTCCAGCCACTCGTTGCTAGTTTCTCTAATAGTTCCAGGTATTGGCAGCATACGTCTCAGGAACCACATCTCTGTTGCCTCACACGATGGATTAGTGAAATAGCCAGGGCAGCACACACACACACACCACTGAACACAGGAAACATAAATGGATTGCTAACTGATTCAGTACCAAACAAAAAGGTCGATTTTAACCACATATGGTGCACATGTAAATGACCAAATATTATACGTAATTTAAATGTGTATTAATTGGGCATTAAAATTGCGGAAGATACGTCGAAATGAAACAAATGTAACATAAAACAATTATAACATGATAATCGTAGTACGGCTATAAATCGTCCTTCTGTCCAAATGGGAGGTCACATTTGGCTGGCGATATATTATCCTTCTACACTGGATCAGTTATGACAACTTAACCTAACTTAAGCATTTAAGATACAACAAAGACCGCATAGAACTTCAGAAAACTGTCCTAGTTGTCTATACACATCTGTATTTTAAATATACCCGCTCCATTTGAGAACGGATTTTATGGAAATGTCAGCAACCTATAGTTTACTACCACTGTCTTTGTATTAATTCATAGTGACGTCTGGAGGTGAACGAAGAAGAAGGAGAACACATTTGATGTTTTAATTTAGTTGATGTTAAAACTGGTCTATTCTGCAGCATTTCTGATGTTTCTAAAAGTGTGTTGTATTATTGTAAACACACTGAGAATATATATTGTGATGTACATACTGTCACGCACCCAGAACCAGATAACTGTTCATTCTTGTGAACGACTCATGACAGTGCCTTTATAGTGTCCAATATTATATGTGTCTTCTAGATTACAGTATGTGTTTATGTATGTTGCTGGGGATTTATGTGTGTTGTTGGAGATTTATGTGTGTGTGT
This sequence comes from Cepaea nemoralis, assembly GCA_014155875.1. Taxonomy (NCBI): domain Eukaryota; kingdom Metazoa; phylum Mollusca; class Gastropoda; order Stylommatophora; family Helicidae; genus Cepaea; species Cepaea nemoralis. The sequence continues at coordinate 406,132 of JACEFZ010025726.1, forward strand.
GTGGAGATGTATGTATGTTCTTGGAGATATATGTTCTATGCATATGATGAATGTACAATGGTAAACATAGTATACATACAAGGGTTTGTTTGGTGACATATCATATATGGCTGGATGTATGTTTCATTATGATGTTAAATATAGTTGCATATCCTTTACAAGACTTCGTAGTCAACCCCGTTTTTTTTTTAAATTTTGCTTGGCTGTTTGTGATGTATTGGTAAAGAACACGTTCAATAGTTTGCCATTAGTTTCTGAACGCCCGCCACTCATACCATTGTACGAAATTCAGTGCAAAACGGTCTACTTCTAAATCGCCCGCAGCTGTTTCGAATGCGGTATGCATGATTACGAATCGTAATGGCCGGCCAATATGATGTACTTAATTTAATACCGGGGTTGTCAGGAAGTAGTTTCCTGTTATGGGTCCTTGCTGTAATAAGGTCATCTCATTTTGCAGGCCTGAATGGACGGAGGGATGAGTGGTCGGTCTTTCCCTCATTTAGCGAGACGACGAGCACTGGCAACGTGAGCACGGTAGGGCGAGGATTTTACGCCTTTGTTCGTCGTCCGCTAAGCGAGGAAAAAACCTGCCAAAATAGCACATCACAGAGCTATAGCAGATTCATGCTTCGGGACCTTTTTCTGTTTCTAATGTTTCCTTAACATTACCGTAAGCCATTGAGCGTTAGAGACCACACCATGTTTAGTCCCTGAATAACTATAATTAGTAAAAATGAGCAACTATCTCTACTGTGCATTTGAATAAAATATGTATTCTAAAAAGCATTTATTAAAGTATATATTTACAAATACCTATGAACGAATTCTAATCAATACGCGCCAAATGATTTTCACGTTCAACAAATTTAAATATCTTACTACAGACGCGTGTTCAATATTCTTTTGGGGTTAAAATTTAAACCTGTTAGACTCGCAAGCAGTTGGGTACAGAATTTCAGAAGTCTATTGTACTTTCTATTTACCGTTACTTGGATGAATCATGTTAATATTCAACCTTCGAATTCTTTCTAATTCCACTGTTTCTTTCCATAATATTCGAATATTCGAGTGTTTGTGACTATTACAGTAAATCATCAACTGTCTGTTACAAGAATCAAGAATTATAATCTCCATGAACCTCTATCGAATATTTTCATCTCTAAAGTAACACAATACGATATTCTCAACTTTCAGTCATCTTTAAAATATATGATCTTATGATTAAGTTATCTTCAATATATCACCTCATTGTCCAAAGACCATAATTCTAAATTGTCACTCTCTGGTTACCTATGTTTTACAGTTTTCCCTCACTTATCTTCACTGACTAGTCTCATCCTCCAGTTAGCACAGCTAGAGCATTGCCGTGCTCATCCGGCAGCTTCTGCAGCTTGTGTTGTTCCAGATGTCTTGTTGTTACCTTTAATGTAGATTAAACTAGGCAGGCTGGGAGTTAGATCATACTGCATGAGCAACACATAGTCACAACAATTCAGCTATACGTTGTGCTATGGAGAGGCATAACTCTATCCCTGGCCTCCGCCATGGGTTATAGTTAGTATGCCTTTTTTTTAAGCGCAGCCTAACACATTATCATCTGTCAAGACTGCAAGGTGCCAGTAACAGTTACCTTCATTGTATATTTTTATTTACAATTCTCATTTAATTTTATTGGCGATTTCTACTTCGTACAATCTTTACACATATTTTCAACCTCCAGCTACGTTCTACACCATCGCCCTCAAATTAATATCTCTGTCCTCACCTCTCCAAAACCATCATTATAGATGAATCTGTTACATGACCTAAATTACATATTGCCCCGAGCAATGGTTTTATTTACCTGTGACAGTCAACAACATATGATGGCAGGCGTGAGGAATAAATAAGAAAGTTGATAGGGATGGCCAAACCTACGTCCAAATATACGTCTCTCAAACAGCCTGTCACATTTCAATAGCTGAAATATTAGTTAAAACTAAGAATGATTATGTGTTGCATTCAGTCTACATTGTTGCTGATTTGAGTTGAGTCAAGAATCGATATCTCAGTACTCGGGGCAATCCCACACGTGCCCCGTCTTCATGTGCAACAGCATGATGATTGTATGCTGCAGAAACACGGACAATGTATAAACAATATCAGGGCACAAATGAAGCTTTCGGAATGTAATTATACATGCGGATAGGAAAAGTATCATAGTGGGAGAAGAAAGCAAAATATAATACAGTTCAATCTTTGGTAGTGGATGTGGCTTTGGATGTGGTTTTCCATAACCTTCCAATTTGCTCGTGTATATAATAAAACCAGTGTATTCCTTTAGTGAATTGAAACACACAAGCCACACACAATATGCTACACCATTTATTGTCTGGCATATTTCGCCGCATATTATCAGGTGCATATTACAGAGTTTTATATCGTATGAAGTGCATAGATAAATAATACTTTAGCTGACACAATACCTTTGACAATGTGTTTTAACTCTTTCAGCTTAAGTATTGTTTATACACAATACCATTTGACAATGTGTTTTAACTCTTTCAGCTTAAGTATTGTTTATACACAATACCTTTGACAATGTGTTTTAACTCTTTCAGCTTAAGTATTGTTTATTTATTCCCTTCATATGATATATAACTCTGTAGTATGCACCTGATGATATGCGGCGATATATGCCAGGCAATAAATCTTGCAGCATATTGTTTGTGTTTTCTGTGTTTAAGTTGTATGTATCGGGTAGCAGCCATGTTGGGCTCTTGTGAACCTAGAGACATCGTTTGTTTCAAGACTCTCATGGACCCACCACGACTACTACTAATAACACGTAAGAATTATCTTTCAGATTTCTAATCACGAATGTGTATTGCATATGAGATTTTTCATATTGAACTATGAAGTTTTCCTTTACATGAGATAAATGTAAGTGTGGGAATGAATGTTTTGAATAAAGTGACACATTTAGTAAGAAAATGTTATTTTACTGAAAATTATTTATTTGTAACTGAAATCCTCTTTTAGTGTGATCCATATTGATCATATCGCATACTACCTACATGCCTGTGTGAATCACATACTTTTGATTGATGTAATTTGCTCTTGAGTGACCTAAAATACCATTTACGAATCCCACATGTACATTTTAATAGTTGATTTGTGATGGTGTGATGGGATTCAAACATGTCATTTTGTTATTTGTATTTGTCACAGCTGCATTTTTTATTAATATTCTTTTGATTCTATTTATGTTTGGTGTTATTCATTATATAATTTGTTTGAGCAGCATTTCCATGTTCATGCAATTTAATTAATTTAAAAAAAAAAAAACCAACAACAATGATTTTTTAATACACGCATCAACAAGAAAACGAAGCCAGATACAGTGCATTTTCTTGTTAAACATGACGATTAAAACAAATATTACTGATGTGCAATATACTAAATATAAATTCAGTGTTAGATCTCTATATGCAGTTTGTATAGCAATAGCTCAGGGGGGCTTCAAACGAAAATACTAAAAGTGTGATTTAAATTACAATAACTATGCTATTGCCATGTAACCTGTCAATATTACTTGTAATATGTAATTATAAAGAGGTCAAGAGTGTTAAGCGCGTGACATCACGGTGCAAACGAGCTCGCTGGCGTCAACAGGACAATTTAAAGATAGCCGCCCCACTTTTGACATGCACCAAAGAGAAACAGCGTTCTGTTATCCGTTGTTTTTATCAGTGAAGGGGTGAAACCTAATACAGATTCAGCGAATGAAGGTCCTGTATGGTGATACATGCCTGTCAGTCCAGCAAGCGTATGAGTGGATTAGGAAGTTTTAAAACGACGTGACTTCTGTGACAGACTGTTCACGACAGGGTCAGGCAGACTGGGTACTGATCCCAGAGTCGATTGCAGCCGTTGAAGGCCTCGCTCAGGAAAACCGTCGATTGGCTGTGAGTGACATCACCGCACATCTTGACATCAGCCTGGTTCAGTACACCACATACTATATATAATTAAGTATATTCACACATTCACAAATGAAGGTTTTCATTTGAAGCCCTCTCGTACCTGATAATTCTTTTTTTTAAAAATTGTCTGCCATTCATTCTTACCAGACTCGGTTCACATTAGAGACGCGCTGGTCACAACAAATAACCCTGCCTCTGCTGAGAATTGATCACTGAACACTGTCTTTAGCAGGCACCCGCAATAACTCCACTGTCATGTTGGATTCCATAACTTCACAAATTTACGTAATTTACACGTATAACATGTTACATCTCCTTTGGAGGACGTCGCAATCAACCGTAACCTCAGGTTGTTTTACTAGATAATTTTACATTTGTTATGTTACTAGACAGTGTTACGTTTGCCATTGCTTTTTAAATGTGAAGTCAACGCTTAAGTCCAACAAACTAATATGTTGAATGGCCCCACAACGCTGCCGCCGGCACACAGGAAGTTTAATGGCACTCATTATACACATCACGGCCACGCTGGCTACTATAATTTACACAGGCTAATTGATATATGCTCGTCATGTCTGTTTGTAAATACATCCAAAAGAATAACTGTTAAAAAAAAAATAGCAAAATCATTAATAGCTGCAATTCCCGTAATATAAAAGTTAGTTGCAACTCCTTTTTTTGTACAGGACATCACACATAGTAGCAACATTTATTGACTGTGAATTCGTAGGCAATTTTACGTTCAGTAGTTAGCAAATTACAAACAGCTAATAAATGCTGGGTTTGACTGTAATGTCCTGTAATGGACATGCAGCTAACTATTAGATTGCCATTGCTTTCTGAGCAACGCAAACTTACACCATTATGGAAATCAAAGCAAAGCCAGCTGCTGTCCATAGTATCTCCCTTTAAATACGTGTAATCAATAACATTGCCAATGATAACATATTTAAAGAGAATCATACTTTTTGGGTTTGTGCAATATCAATGGTTTATCGGGCGTTGCACATAAAAGAAAATTATATAACTTTGCAATGCGTTATAATTTAATGACAAACAACAAGATTTTCCATTATTCTGCTTTCCAAATAACTGTGAGCTGTCTGTTTGTTATGTGTGTGTATCCATGTGTATATATTCTTAATGTGATCAGTGTTACTTGCCACAAATGAGCACACACAGGCAACAGCGGCACATGTAAACAAATAGGTATTGCTTTAAAAAACATTTTCGCATAACCTTTACAGAACATTGCAGTCAACACCAGCATTTTTCAGCTGCTGTTGGTGTCTTTGCAAGTTTTACGTTCAGTAGTTTGCCATTGCTTTCTGAACGACCGGCTCACTCTTTTATACTGCCAATTTAAAAACACTGTCGAGCTCGCAAATAAGAGCTAAAATATTAGTTCTTTAACTGATTAAATGCTATGCTTACGCGGTTTCCCTATCTGCCATGGGATATTACATGGCTGAAATGTCATTACGTTATAATACAACATACATGCTACCATACTAACAATTTTAACATCATAACTGTAACACACTCCTACTTCAAATTTTCCGCCTTCCATTGTTATGTGGTCCCAATCTACTTTTTGTTTGCAATTTAATATGTTAAAGATTATGCTTTGTCATATTCTGAACAAAGGTATTCTCGCTTTGTCAGACCTCATACATTTTTAAAGCTTGATGGATTGTTAGATCCCCAATTTTATTTTTGCAGAACAGAATACTTATTGTAAACAACAGAACTGTATATTTGCGTTGTTATGAACAGTATACAACAGACAAATTATTTGGCTAAAGAATCCATTCATGCATGCTGGCCTACAGCTATGGACACGTGGAAATGTCAGCTTCACACACTGGCCCCTTGTTATTTAAGAATATCTTTTTCACATCCTTAAGATTTTACAATCAGAGCCCAAGGGACCAAAAAGAAATTGAAAAGCTAAGAGAGTCGACTTCATTCAGTCGGTTGTATCCCTTTTGGCTCGGTCTCTTTACGCATGGCTGCCCGCCGAAAGCGTCTCACAAAGCACGAACTCTAAAGCTCCAGCGACGACACCTGGGAGTCTCCGAGAAAATTGCACTCATGAACTTAACTTCATAGACCGGCATCAAACCCACATCCTTCAGGGCACACAGCAGGCGGGATATACCAATTCACCACAGAGACTCATGGCCAAGGGAGACAATAAGCACAATCAAAACCAAGTACAGGTTACATTTGTTTCCCTTTGAATGTAGCAGCGAACTCCGTCTTCTTCTTCTCCTGGTCTTTCATCTCCCAAAGACCCTTAACCAACACATGTCAGGTCCTTTTGTAGACTTGTTCATGACTGGTTGGATTCTGCAGCTAATTTTCTGTTGAATGAGGTAGCGAGTCTCACACCAACCGTCTCACTACATGCATGTAATTTAGTGTTACTATTCTTTGTTTCTTTTATTATTTCTGGTAACACGTGGGTAAAATAACTATGCTGTGTGTTAAATTATCTAGCCAGATTTCTTTAGTAAGCTTAGACCAAATGTAAAAATATAACATATTACGTGTTGTGTGATACACAAAAAGGTTTGATCTGATTTCTTGTTTTTGTGACTGAAAACATTTATGTAATTATATTTTATACAATCAGCACCAAATGCTTATTATTTAAATACCTATTTTTAATCTGTGTAACAGGTGCATTTCTGTTATATTAGTGCAATATAGTAATCTGTGTTGAATTAATTTGTATGTATTTACTTCATTAATTTATTGATTCGCTTGTATCTTTGTGTGCGTGCAGTTTTGTTGTTGTTGCTGCAGTGGACGCTGGGGTCATCCGTGATCCGGTCATGCTTAATAGGCTTTTCATTATATATGGTTTAGCAGACCATATCAATGCAGTATGTACAATTATGACAAAATAATAAACATGATATTAAAGTACTAAGAAGTTGGAACCGTACGACTACACCTTTGTATGATTTTCAATTTCCAAAGGCTGGTTTCCCTACTGTGCGGTATACCGCACAGTAGGGAAACCAGCCTTTGGAAATTGAAAATCACATGAAGGAAACAATATCAGTGACAAAACTAAATTAATTACCTGAGCACTTGACAACTACAAGCCATCCTTTGCTTGAATATACTGTTCATAGACGAAGAAGACATAAATCCAAACATATGCAGCCAGCACAACACACGCATTATTGCATAAGGCAGCCGCCGGAGCACCGGCTATTATATTAGTCGTCGGCAACACACATCCATCTATGAATCACACCCATCTCATAATATGGATGGTTTCAAAATTGATCACATAAGTATTTTTTTTAAATTTTATTTGTCCAAATGCCACCCATGTCTTATGTTGCTGAGAGGAGAGAATAACAATCTGTATGTTTGAACGCTTTGGTTTGTTCAGCCAGGTGTCCTCAGTAATAGAATTTAAAACATAATGTTGAAATTCTTTGAAATAATAAGTTACTAGACTTGGCTCTGTGGTAGAAAAGGAAAAGAAGGTCACAAATAGACACACCTACCTCGTCACATCACTTCATGTTTCAACACTGGAATATATTGCCCATAATAAAAGTCACAGGAACTCAAAAAGAACACTAATGGAAGGCATTGTTCCAGGAAGATTTTACCACAAACACCATGTGCAGGAAAATGCACGAGGCAGCGGGAACTGGCGACAGATAAAATCTTCCTGACAGAGCGTAGCAGTAGCGATGTTCTGCAAAGACCTGCTTCATTACAATGATTCACACTTCATCACAATATAGTATACAATATTCCAACTAAGACGTATATGCTGAAGAATTTCCTTCACAAAGAACAGAACAATTCAACATGCGTTAACTGATTAAATTAACAGTTGTTTTCAACCATTATTCAAATCTGGCGGTTTATATTATCAATATGCTTAAACAGAAGCCGCAAACAACATGTTGTATGATTTATTGCCTGTTATATTTCACTGCATCCCGTCAGGTGCATACTAATATTTCAGAGTTATATATCATATTAAATTAATATTTGTATTATTATACTTTGACAGAAATACTTAAACACATAGTCACTGTTATTGTTCGAAAGTGGAGTGTTTGTTATCCCCAAGGTAATTGCAACTTTAAGAGAAACTCTGTCTGTAACAGGCAATAAATCGTGCAACAGATTGCTTGCGGCTTCTGTGTGTAAATTCTCTAAGGGAATTCATATGTTGTTTTCTAGGCACATAATTTATTTGAGTTATCGATATTTTGCACTGTGATGAGTACACTGTGGACATATTTGACTCCTTAAATGTGTCTGTAAACTTTGATTGGTGTAAATACAAGAGGTATGAATGTGTGAAAACCAGAAATAATAGTTGCATAATAAATCTGTTTGAAGAGCGATATGTGTTTTCTTTTTATCTTTGTTAATTTAATACGGAAGCGGGACATCTTGCTTATGATCGAGAGGTTTTCCGGAAGGTTGTTATGGGAGCGAGGTTCTGCAAAGGACATACTATTGAATGAATGAATGACTTTAATATGATTGAAGGTCAGCATGGCCGTATGGATACAATAGCTCGTTCTTAAACATCCGGTATGCTGATGCCCAGGTAGCGGGTTCAACACCTACACGATCAGTTGGACTAACATGGTGACTTCTCGTCCTTGACTGGGGGGACGTAAATTACAAGTGACCCTGAAGTCGGAGTGGGTTAACTTGATTGCAAGGGAGACTGTTAATAGGGAAAACTAATCCACATGCAAAAATCAGTGGACCAGGTGTAGTAGCACGTTTATAGTCTATGCTTGAGATCAAAGCAAACGAACCCCTGCCCCCTCCCTTCCCCCTCCCCACCAAATGATTCTCTGTTTATGCATCTGTTGTTTGAGGATAGTGAATGCAGTTTTACAATGACAACATACTGGGTACAAAATTGGCCGCAGGAAGCAAACCAGCATGTGTTGATTTTCATAGCATTCAGAAAGCAATGGCAACCTACTGGATATTAAAGTGTGTGTGGGTGCGCGCGCGCGCACACACACACACACACGCACATACACACACACAAAAGCAATGATCTGGCTGGTTGCGATATCCTGTAAACGACGTGCAACTATCTTTGAATTCTCTTATTCCACTTATCTTGTTTCTATATTTATAATTACTGGCACCTTGCCGTCTTGACAGACGCTAGTTTGTTACGTTGTGCTTCAAAAATAGCACAACGCCTGGGCTGAATTGTAGAGACCATGTTTTGCCCATGCAGCATGATCCCTCTCTCGGTCTGCTTAGTTTATTATAGAGGAAAGGTAACACAAATAATCTGGAATAAGACAAGCTGCAGAATCTGCTGGATCAGTAAATAATGCTCTCATTTCTGCCTGTTGGAGCTTCGATCTTAGACTAGGTGCCAACCAGGGCGTAGGGCCTGGTCTGCCCTGCCGTCAAGAGTGACATCATGGCATGCAGGAATGATTTATAGTACACGAGACAGAAGGCAGTAGAAAGATATGATGACCAATGGCACATAGCACGGACAATAAGAATGTCAGTCTACATTACTGTCACCCATGTAGCTTCATTCTGTTTTATTTTATAAAATAGATAAATGCAACGATTCTTTTATGTACGCATTCGAGATGTGGTGTTGTCATAAACATCCAGACACTGCAGCTATTCATTGATAACAAGAAGATAGCTCTCTTACGAAACAAGGAAAGAACAACGCGTAACACTCAGTGAGCTGAAGCAAGCCAGAAAGGATGTGCAAAAGGCTGTCAGGCAATGTGAAAATGACTATTAGATCACGTTATGTGAGTCCATTCAAAACGCAAGTGATAAGGGAAACATCAGAAGCATGTATGAAGGGATAAAGGAAGCCTGGGATCCAATGATCAAAAGAAGTGCACCACTGAAAACCTTGACTGGAGACATCATAATAATGATAAGAAACAGCAGATGGGCAGATGGGTAGAGCACTATTTAGAGCTTTACTCAAGTGAGACCAAACTAGCGGATGATGCCCTTAACGTCGTAGAGGCCCTTGACCACCTGGACACACTTCCTACCATAACAGAAGTTAAGAGTGATTTAAATGAACTTGCATCTGGCAAGGCTCCAGGTAAGGATGGTATTCCAATAGAGGTTATCAGGAGTGGGCAAGACACACTCACTATACAGATCCACCAGCTAATAGAGCTATGCTGGCGTGAAGGACAAGTCCCACAGGATTTCAAAGATTCAAACATCATAACACTGTACAAGAACAAGGGAGATCGGAGCGACTGTAACAACTATAGGGTTATCTCACTTCTGTGTATTGTTGGAAAAGTATTTGCCAGAATTGTTCTGCGCAGACTTCAAGTCCTGGGAGATCAAGTCTACCCCGAATCACAGTGTGGCTTCCGACAGAACCGGTCTACCATTGATATGATATTCTCATTGCGACAAATGCAAGAAAAATGCTGTGAACAGAATAGGTCACTGTTAATTGCCTTCATCGACCTCACAAAGGCATTTGATTCGGTCAGTCGTGAGGGTCTGTTCAAGGCACTAAAGAAGATTGGCTGCCCACCAACTCATCTGTCCATTGTGGAATCGTTCCACACAGGCACGAAAGGTATATTCAAGTTTGATGGTGCATCTTCAGAAGAGTTTGAAATCAAGAGTGGAGTTAAGCAAGGTTGTTTACTATCCCCCACCTTCTTTGGAATATACTTTTTACTTCTACTGAAATATCCTTTCGTGATCAGGATGCCGGTATATACATTCACTCACGCTCAGAGGGCGCCCTCTATAATGCTCAGAGATTGAAGGCCAAGACCAAAATTAAAAACGTACTACTCAGAGAGTTGCTTTTTGCGGATGATGCTGCAATTTCGACCCACTCTGAGGAAGAATTACAACATCTACTATCTGCATTCTCCAATGCTTGTTCTGAATTTGGTTTAACAATTAACAAAAAGAAGACACAGATTATGTCACAGTGTGCACATGGGGTATCATCAATCTTTATTGACGACGCCGAACTAGAGATGGTAGACCATTTTACATATCTAGGATCAGAGGTAAATAGCAAATTATCCCTAGATCACGAAATCAACATCGGGATTTGTAAGGAAGCAGCAACAATAAACATGTTGGCAAAATGAGTCTGGGAGAACAGGAAGCTTACTGCCAAAACAAAATTCCTTGTCTACCAAGCCTGTGTCCTTGGTACTCTTCTTTATGGCAGTGAAACCTGGTCAACTTACTCACACCAAGAGAAACGTTTAAGCATCTTTCATATGCGGTGTCTGCGAAGAATACTTGGTATTAAGTGGCAAGACAAAATCACAAATAATGGAAAGATCAGGTTGTGTGACGGTGTATTCCATGCTCAATCTTCGTAGACTTAGATGGATAGGACACGTTAGGAGGATGGATGTTAGTAGAATACCAAAGAACATTTTTTTTTTTGGTGAGTTACAGATGGGTAGGGTATCTCAGGGTCGGCCTCTACTACGATACAAAGATGTGTGTAAGCGGGACATGATTGATACAGGCATTAACAAAGTATATTGGGAGCAAGTCGCCGCTGAACGTGTTGCGAGGAGGGCAACTATCAGAAATGGAATAAAGACAAAGGAGAAAATGATTGCAGATAAAGCACACACAGAGCTTGAGAGACGTAAATGGTGCATGATGGTGGAAATGACCATGTTTTCACATGCACCTACTGTGGGCAAACATTTGCAGCAAGAATTGGCCTTACCAGCCACACTCGCCACCGCAATGGATCGTAGTTATTAAGCCTTGTTGAAGCACAATGTACCAAACTATCGTCTGTCAAGACGGAAAGGTGCCAATGAGATAAATGCAACAATTCTTTTACGAGGGTAAGTTAATAAGTAAGTCATAAATGGCTGTAGAAAAATAACTAAATATGATAACAACTTGAAACAAGTTTATTTGTATACATACAAATGTACACTCTATTGATTCTCCCTTTATTTCTCAACATAATTTCCACCAACATTGATGCACTTATCCTATCGTTTTATCAGTTCCCCACACCGGCTGCGTAGAACTGCGTGCTCTGCTTTCTAAACCACGTTTTCACTTCACATTCAACTCCGGCGTCATTCGCGAAATGTCTCCCGCAAAAGGTGTGTTTTCAGTGGACTTAGCCCCTAGCGGTTTCCAGTAAAGCGGTGCATAGTTGGATAGAAAAAACGTTTCGAGGAAGAGTCAATAAGTAAGTCACACAGTTCTGTGGGATGGCATGTAAACGAAACCAGGGCACGCAGATTTATGCAGTCCGTTTGGGAGAACTGATATAACTGTGGGATAAGTGCATCAATCTCATCTCATCTCATCATGTTCCTCTTGTACCTTGCGGTGTCGAGGTGAAGTATAAACTTCGTGAGAGTGCCCGATTATGGGCTTCATGTATCGACATTCCAATGGATTCTGCTATTCCCTCCGTCCAACGTTTACGTGATCGGCCTCTTTCTCTGTTTCCATCTGGTCTGTACATCATTGTTTGTTGTGGTATGCTGTTGACTGGTAACCTACTTGCATGGCCAAACCATTTGACTTGCAGTTTTCTGATAAAATCTAGTGCTGCTTTAACCCCCACTTTAGTCCTGATTTCTTCATTTCTGATCTTATCTCTTCTTGATACATTGAGTATTCTTCTCAGGAACCTCATTTCTGTTGTTCTGATTTTTCTTTTCTCTTTTTCTTTCATTGTCCAGGTTTGGCATTGATAGCATAGCGTTGGCAGGAAGATTGTGTTGTAAAGTGCTTTCTTAGTAGTTATTGATACATGTTTGTTCTTTAGTATTGGTGCCATTTGTCCAATGAGTTGATTTGCCTTATTGCACCTATTTTCGATCTCGTCTTCTGAACTGCCATTTGATGATATTATACTTCCTTGGTACTTGAAACTCTTTACTTGTTTCAAGGGATGTTCGTTTAGGTGAATTGTTGTTGTTTGTTCTTCTTTAGTTATAGTCATTACCTCTGTTTTGCTTGTGCTAATTTTCATGTTATGTTCCCTACACATTTCGTTTAGAGTATTCATGTGGTCTTGTAATTCAGCTTCTGATTTTGCTATTAGTGCTTGGTCATCCGCAAACAGGAGTTCTCTAATAAGTGCATTAATGTTGGTAGAAATTATGTTGAGAAATAAAGGGTCAATGTATGTATACAAATAAACTGGTTTCAAGTTATTCAAGTCTTGTCACACACTAGTCTGTCAGGTCTTGTTGGTTTCAGTTGGTCCAGTGTTTTCAGATACTGTTTGTCAATTCTTGTCAGACAACGGTATGTCTAATCTGGTTAGATAATAGCCTACCAAGTTATGTCAGATACCAATCTACCAAGTTATGTCAGATACCAATCTACCAAGTTATGTCAGATAATAGTCTACCAAGTTATGTCAGATACCAATCTACCAAGTTATGTCAGATAATAGTCTACCAAGTTATGTCAGATACCAATCTACCAAGTTATGTCAGATAATAGTCTACCAAGTAATGTCAGATACCAATCTACCAAGTTATGTCAGATAATAGCCTACCAAGTTATGTCAGATACCAATCTACCAAGTTATGTCAGATACCAATCTACCAAGTTATGTCAGATAATAGCCTACCAAGTTATGTCAGATAATAGTCTACCAAGTTATGTCAGATAATAGTCTACCAAGTTATGTCAGATAATAGTCTACCAAGTTATGTCAGATACCAATCTACCAAGTTATGTCAGATAATAGCCTACCAAGTTATGTCAGATACCAATCTACCAAGTTATGTCAGATAATAGCCTACCAAGTTATGTCAGATACCAATCTACCAAGTTATGTCAGATAATAGTCTACCAAGTTATGTCAGATACCAATCTTCCAAGTTATGTCAGATAATAGCCTACCAAGTTATGTCAGATAACAATCTACCAAGTTATGTCAGATAATAGTCTACCAAGTTATGTCAGATAATAGTCTACCAAGTTATGTCAGATAATAGTCTACCAAGTTATGTCAGATACCAATCTACCAAGTTATGTCAGATAATAGCCTACCAAGTTATGTCAGATACCAATCTACCAAGTTATGTCAGATAATAGCCTACCAAGTTATGTCAGATAATAGCCTACCAAGTTATGTCAGATAATAGCCTACCAAGTTATGTCAGATAATAGTCTACCAAGTTATGTCAGATAATAGCCTACCAAGTTATGTCAGATACCAATCTACCAAGTTATGTCAGATACCAATCTACCAAGTTATGTCAGATACCAATCTACCAAGTTATGTCAGATAATAGCCTAACAAGTTATGTCAGATACCAATCTACCAAGTTATGTCAGATACCAATCTACCAAGTTATGTCAGATAATAGTCTACCAAGTTATGTCAGATACCAATCTACCAAGTTATGTCAGATAATAGCCTAACAAGTTATGTCAGATACCAATCTACCAAGTTATGTCAGATACCAATCTACCAAGTTATGTCAGATAATAGTCTACCAAGTTATGTCAGATACCAATCTACCAAGTTATGTCAGATAATAGCCTACCAAGTTATGTCAGATACCAATCTACCAAGTTATGTCAGATACCAATCTACCAAGTTATGTCAGATACCAATCTACCAAGTTATGTCAGATAATAGTCTACCAAGTTATGTCAGATAATAGTCTACCAAGTTATGACAGATAATAGTCTACCAAGTTATGTCAGATACCAATCTACCAAGTTATGTCAGATAATAGCCTACCAAGTTATGTCAGATACCAATCTACCAAGTTATGTCAGATAATAGCCTACCAAATTATGTCATATAATAGCCTACCAAGTTATGTCAGATACCAATCTACCAAGTTATGTCAGATACCAATCTACCAAGTTATGTCAGATAATAGCCTACCAAGTTATGTCAGATACCAATCTACCAAGTTATGTCAGATAATAGTCTACCAAGTTATGTCAGATAATAGTCTACCAAGTTATGTCAGATAATAGTGTACCAATTTATGTCAGATACCAATCTAACATGTTATGTCAGATAATAGCCTACCAAGTTATGTCAGATACCAATCTACCAAGTTATGTCAGATAATAGTCTACCAAGTTATGTCAGATACCAATCTACCAAGTTATGTCAGATAATAGTCTACCAAGTTATGTCAGATACCAATCTACCAAGTTATGTCAGATATTAGCCTACCAAGTTATGTCAGATACCAATCTACCAAGTTATGTCAGATAATAGCCTACCAAGTTATGTCAGATACTAATCTACCAAGTTATGTCAGATAATAGCCTACCAAGTTATGTCAGATACCAATCTACCAAGTTATGTCAGATAATAGTCTACCAAGTTATGTCAGATACCAATCTACCAAGTTATGTCAGATACCAATCTACCAAGTTATGTCAGATAATAGTCTACCAAGTTATGTCAGATACCAATCTACCAAGTTATGTCAGATAATAGCCTACCAAGTTATGTCAGATACCAATCTACCAAGTTATGTCAGATACCAATCTACCAAGTTATGTCAGATAATAGCCTACCAAGTTATGTCAGATACCAATCTACCAAGTTATGTCAGATAATAGTCTACAAAGTTATGTCAGATACCAATCTACCAAGTTATGTCAGATAATAGTCTACCAAGTTATGTCAGATAATAGTCTACCAAGTTATGTCAGATAATAGTCTACCAAGTTATGTCAGATACCAATCTACCAAGTTATGTCAGATAATAGTCTACCAAGTTATGTCAGATAATAGTCTACCAAGTTATGTCAGATACCAATCTACCAAGTTATGTCAGATACCAATCTACCAAGTTATGTCAGATACCAATCTACCAAGTTATGTCAGATACCAATCTACCAAGTTATGTCAGATAATAGTCTACCAAGTTATGTCAGATACCAATCTACCAAGTTATGTCAGATAATAGCCTACCAAGTTATGTCAGATAATAGTCTACCAAGTTATGTCAGATAATAGTCTACCAAGTTATGTCAGATAGTTAGTTAGTTAGTTAGTCGACAGATCATCCTCGTTGCACATCGAACCATTCAGTCCATAAGTGCTCGGATCCCCTCCTCAGCAAATCCCGCAGCGTGTAGCGGCTAACGACGCCAGTTCTGTGTTGGTTTATCAATCTTCTTTGGCTTCCTGCGTAGTGTTCTTGTTTGGCCACCCCTCTTTTAATTTGCTGCTCCCGCAGTTTGGCCATTGTTGTAGATTCACATTCATCACTTGGTTCTCGCAAAAGTCTCACTTCTCGTAGAGCATTCAGAATGTCAGCCTGGTCCATGGCGCGTCCGCCCTCCACAGTAACCTCACCTGCGAGCTTGTCAGCCCGCTCATTTCCTTGTACTCCCGCATGACCTGTCACGAAGATGAAACTAATCTTTGCCAGCCGAGACCGCTTCAGAGGCAGCAACCATTCTCTTCGGATCGACCCCTCCTCTATCCTCTTGATCATGTTCATAGAGTCGCTAAGGAAACAAGCCCTAGTGAATGTCTGTGTCTCGAGCCATGTTATTGCTTTACTTACTGCCATGACTTCCATGGTCAGGCTACTTGTGGTTTCAGTGAAAGCACCAGAGTCCTCCTTCACAATTCTCCCTCCGGCCCGAGCTGTAAAGGCCCATGAGCTTCTCACATGTCGGACGACCGACCCATCTGTGTAGATGACCGCGTCACCGTCTAGCGAATTCTCGAAAATCAACGCTTTTACTTCAGCCTCCACAGCAGCCGGATTTTCTTGTCTGCATTTTCTATCTAGTTGGATGCAAACTGAAAAGGATGTGCAGAAGTCTGTTGGCACTTGCACCCACTCCTCGCCAGGTTCTAAGTCCTCAAGTGAACACACCTGTTGAAGAATGTCTTCGGTTTGACCCATCCACGACCGTCCTCTTTTTAACCTGCTGCCCTTCACCTTCCTAATTTCACTATGCAGTGGATGTTGTGTGTTTGCGTTAATTCTGAGGTAGGCGCGTGCCCTGCAAACTTGTATTCTCTCTTCAATGGTTGGAAAATCAAGAAGGTAGCGCATCGCCCTGCATGCTGTATCTCTTGTACATCCAAGAATAATGCGAGGTACGAGGGGCTGGTCATGTCTGTTTTGGAGTATGCAATGGCAATCCTGACACTCAGCCATAAGCAGATAGAAAGGTTGGAAAGGATACAGAATGAAGCTATGTCAGATAATAGTCTACCAAGTTATGTCAGATTCCAATCTACCAAGTTATGTCAGATAATAGTCTACCAAGTTATGTCAGATACCAATCTACCAAGTTATGTCAGATAATAGCCTACCAAGTTATGTCAGATACCAATCTACCAAGTTATGTCAGATAATAGCCTACCAAGTTATGTCAGATACTAATCTACCAAGTTATGTCAGATAATAGCCTACCAAGTTATGTCAGATACCAATCTACCAAGTTATGTCAGATAATAGTCTACCAAGTTATGTCAGATACCAATCTACCAAGTTATGTCAGATACCAATCTACCAAGTTATGTCAGATAATAGTCTACCAAGTTATGTCAGATACCAATCTACCAAGTTATGTCAGATAATAGCCTAACAAGTTATGTTAGATACCAATCTACCAAGTTATGTCAGATACCAATCTACCAAGTTATGTCAGATAATAGCCTACCAAGTTATGTCAGATACCAATCTACCAAGTTATGTCAGATAATAGTCTACCAAGTTATGCCAGATAATAGTCTACCAAGTTATGTCAGATACCAATCTACCAAGTTATGTCAGATAATAGTCTACCAAGTTATGCCAGATAATAGTCTACCAAGTTATGTCGGATAATAGTCTACCAAGTTATGTCAGATACCAATCTACCAAGTTATGTCAGATACCAATCTACCAAGTTATGTCAGATAATAGCCTACCAAGTTATGTCAGATACCAATCTACCAAGTTGTGTCAGATAATAGTCTACCAAGTTATGTCAGATACCATTCTACCAAGTTATGTCAGATAATAGTCTACCAAGTTATGTCAGATAATAGTCTACCAAGTTATGTCAGATAATAGTCTACCAAGTTATGTCGGATAATAGTCTACCAAGTTATGTCAGATACCAATCTACCAAGTTATGTCAGATAATAGTCTACCAAGTTATGTCAGATACCAATCTACCAAGTTATGTCAGATAATAGTCTACCAAGTTATGTCAGATAATAGTCTACCAAGTTATGTCGGATAATAGTCTACCAAGTTATGTCAGATACCAATCTACCAAGTTATGTCAGATAATAGTCTACCAAGTTATGTCAGATACCAATCTACCAAGTTATGTCAGATAATAGTCTACCAAGTTATGTCAGATACCAATCTACCAAGTTATGTCAGATAATAGTCTACCAAGTTATGTCAGATAATAGTCTACCAAGTTATGTCAGATACCAATCTACCAAGTTATGTCAGATAATAGTCTACCAAGTTATGTCAGATACCAATCTACCAAGTTATGTCAGATACCAATCTACCAAGTTATGTCAGATAATAGCCTACCAAGTTATGTCAGATACCAATCTACCAAGTTATGTCAGATACCAATCTACCAAGTTATGTCAGATAATAGCCTACCAAGTTATGTCAGATACCAATCTACCAAGTTATGTCACATAATAGCCTACCAAGTTATGTCAGATACCAATCTACCAAGTTATGTCAGATAATAGCCTACCAAGTTATGTCAGATACCAATCTACCAAGTTATGTCAGATAATAGTCTACCAAGTTATGTCAGATACCAATCTACCAAGTTATGTCAGATAATAGCCTACCAAGTTATGTCAGATACCAATCTACCAAGTTATGTCAGATAATAGTCTACCAAGTTATGTCAGATACCAATCTACCAAGTTATGTCAGATAATAGTCTACCAAGTTATGTCAGATAATAGTCTACCAAGTTATGTCAGATAATAGTCTACCAAGTTATGTCAGATACCAATCTACCAAGTTATGTCAGATACCAATCTACCAAGTTATGTCAGATACCAATCTACCAAGTTATGTCAGATAATAGCCTACCAAGTTATGTCAGATACCAATCTACCAAGTTATGTCAGATACCAATCTACCAAGTTATGTCAGATAATAGTCTACCAAGTTATGTCAGATACCAATCTACCAAGTTATGTCAGATACCAATCTACCAAGTTATGTCAGATACCAATCTACCAAGTTATGTCAGATAATAGCCTACCAAGTTATGTCAGATACCAATCTACCAAGTCTTGGCATAGGTTAGTCTTTCAAGTCTTGTAATATACTGGTCTGTCAAGTCTTGTAATATAATGGTCTGTCAAGTCTTGTAATATACTGGTCTGTCAAGTCTTGTAATAAACTAGTCTGTCACAACTTATAATATAGTGGTCTGTCAAGTCTTGTAATAAACTAGTCTGTCAAGTCGTGTCAGATACTAGTCTGTCACAACTTATGATATACTGGTCTGTCAAGTCTTGTCAGATACTAGTCTGTCACAACTTATGATATACTGGTCTGTCAAGTCTTGTCACATACTAGTCTGTCACAACTTATGATATACTGGTCTGTCAAGTCTTGTCAGATACTAGTCTGTCACAACTTATGATATACTGGTCTGTCAAGTCTTGTCAGATACTAGTCTATCACAACTTATGATATACTGGTCTGTCAAGTCTTGTCAGATACTAATCTGTCACAACTTATGATATACTGGTCTGTCAAGTCTTGCCAGATACTAGTCTGTCACAACTTATGATATACTGGTCTGTCAAGTCTCATCAGAAAGTAATGTGTCAAGTTTTATGAGATATCAGTCTGTCAAATCGTGTTAGATATTAGCCTGTCAATGTTTTGCCAAATACAAATTCCCATTGATTAGATGCATCAAGAGTAAATTTGTAACAACCTGGCCTGCACATTGCATGCCACCAGAAGGTGGAAAACAGCAGCAGCAATAAAGACATACCCCTTCAAGTTCTGTAATGTAATTCATCTTTAAAATGTATCTAATATTTTCAGGCTGTATTTTCTGACTGTATGATACCTTTGTGCTGATCTATTTATGCACATTGATGGATGTGAATATGGTCACAGAGGATTTCTCTATGTTGATTAAAATACAATTTATATATTAGAATGTGTTTTGTATAATGTCCTATATGGCATATATTTAATTTATTTTGCAGTGTTATGGGAAACGTCTACACTCTTTTTCAATAAAAGACATTTAGTCAAAGCGGTATGAGGAAAGTGATTGGCTTATCTCGAACCACATCAATAAGTATTGCCCAATCAGGGTTCACTATCTATTGTTTAGTCTCAGATCAGGTCTGTTATCATGTCATTATTGCAGTTTAGCAAACCATCTAGGTATTTAGCTGATCTTCCCGTCTCTGTTGCCAATACGTTTGCCTATTGTTACCGTGTTTTCAAGTTTATTTCTCCTTTTGACGGTTTAGGTTTAAATCTTAACCGTCTAAATCTTGAATTTCTGCATTTAATTTATGCAGTACATGTGTTACTTTCATCTGCTTCCTCTTTACAGCAGTTACAAAGAAATGTCAAAGAGATTTAGAACGTCTATCTCTGACTCATGCAGACCTGGACTCAATCCACGGGGTGGAATCCGTGAAGAAGTGTATAATCCCATCGAAGTATTGGTTTAGTGCACCGGACATCTATCCATGAATAAGAGCAAAACATGTCGACAACCCTCGGCATTTGGACATTGACAACATACGTGGACAACTCTCGGCATTTGGACGATCACCAAAAAAAAAACCCTCGACAACCCTCGGCATTTTGACATTGACAAAAGCAGGCCAAATAAGCCACTGCCCAAGCAAATTGTCTCAATTAGAAAAATGACCAAGGACATGAATATTTATAGCATGTGAGACTGGTGTCCACAAATGTGGATTCTCACTTATGCCAGGGATGTCGTGCACTGTGCCGAGATTCTCATTGTGTGGCCTATGAGAGGAGACTGGAGTACACAAAGAGATAGCTATGTGTGATCTGTGAGAGGAGACTGGAGTACACAAAGAGATAGCCATATGCTATGAAAGTAATACTTAGCCTAAAAAAACAAATATCATTGTAATACTCTGTTTCTCGGTGAAATTGACAGTTTGTTTTCAAAAGATGACAGCCACATCCAATAGGCACTGCAATAATGTAATCAATCTTACGTTCATTCAATGGTATACTTGTCTACAGATGTAGTTCCTACTTTGAGTATCTTATGTTCATTCAATGGTACACTTGTCTACAGATATAGTTCCTACTTTGAGTATCTTATGTTCATTCAATGGTACACTTGTCTACAGATGTAGTTCCTACTTTGAGTATCTTATGTTCATTCAATGGTACACTTGTCTGCAATTGTAGTTCCTACTTTGAGTATCTTATGTTCATTCAATGGTACACTTGTCTGCAGATGTAGTTCCTACTTTGAGTATCTTACGAGGGCGAGTCAATAAGTAAGTCACAGTTCTGTGGGATGGCAGGTAAATGTAGTTGGTGTTTTCTACAGGTGTCATTAGGTGACAGCAACATCAAACTTTAATTTCCATTTGTCAGGTGGCGCTAGGTGTCTCATGCGCAGCGCTTAAACGAAATTGTGACTGTACTTAAGGAGTGTACAACCAAAGAGCAACGTGCTGTTGTGCGATTTTTTTTTTTTTTTCGTGGGCAAAAGGACTGCCTGCAAAAGACATTCATAAGGAAATGCTTCCTGTTTTTGCTGACAAATGTTTGTCCCGTAAAGTGGTGCATAGCTTGGTAGAAAATTTTTCTCAAGGACGCTCTAAAATTGTTGATGAAATCAGACCTGGTCATCCTGTTGAGATTGCAACAGAAGCATCCGTGCAGCGGGTGGAGATGATTAGAGGTGACAGGCGAGTAACGATAGACTCTATAGCATCTGCAATAGGGTGCTCACATGGTTCAGCATACTGCATAATGCATGATCGATTGAAATTTAACAAAGTGTGCTCAAGGTGGGTACCCACACAATTGAAGGGGGTACCCACACAATTGAAGGAGGTACACAAAATGAACCGATTTGGCCTGTCCTTGCATCATCTCTGTCTATACGAAGAAGAAGGAGAAGACATGCTGAACAGGATTGTTACTGGGAACGAATCATGGGTGCATCACTACCAGTCCGAATCAGAGCGTGCTTCAATGCAATGGAAACATCCTTCTTCACCTTGTGTCGAAAAATTCAATTTTACGCCATCAGCAGGGAAGGTTATGCTGACAGTGTTCTGAGATTGTCAAGGAGTGCTTTTAACCAATTTCAAGAAGAAAGGTGACAATGGGAATTCTGAATCGTACTGTGAAGTTCTATCAATGCTTCATCATGCAATTCAAAGAAAATGTCCAGGACTGCTGACTAGAGGCGTGTTGCTTCTTCATGACAACATACGCCTCGATTAACTAAGGAGAAAATTAACCAACTAAGGTTGAAAGTTCTGGAACATCCACCTTACAGCCTCGACTTAGCCCCTAGCGATTTCCACCTTTTTGGTCCACTGAAAACCCACCTTGGCGGGAGACATTTCACGAATAGTGCCGAAGTTGAATGTGAAGTGAAAACGTGGTGTAGAAAATAGAGCACGCAGTTCTAGCAGCCGATTTGGGAGGACTGTTAAAATGATGGGATAAGTGCATCAATGTTGGTGGAAATTATGTTGAGAAATAAAGGGACAATGAAACAGGTTTCAAGTTGTTATCATATTAAGTTATTTTTCTACAGTCATTTATGACTGACTTATCGACTTCCCCTGGTATGTTCATTCACTGGTGCACTTGTCTACAGATGTAGTCTCTACTTTGAGTATCTTATGTTCATTCAATGGTACACTTGTCTGCAATTATAGTTCCTACATTGAGTATCTTATGTTCATTCAGTGGTACACTGTTGACAGATGTAGTTCCTACTTTGAGTATAGTATGTTCATTCAATGATACACTTCTCTACAGATATAATTCCTACTTTGAGTATCTTATGTTCATTGAACGGTACACTTTTCTACAGATAAAGTTCCTGCTTTGAGTATCTTATGTTCATTCAATGATACACTTCTATACAGATATAGTTCCTACTTTGAGTATCTTATGTTCATTCAATGGTACACTTCTATATAGATATAATTCCTACTTTGAGTATCTTATGTTCATTCAATGATACACTTCTCTACAGATATAGTTCCTGCTTTGAGTATCTTATGTTCATTCAATGGTACACTTCTATACAGATAAAGTACCTACTTTGAGTATCTTATGTTCATTCAATGGTGCACTGTCAACAGATGTAGTTCCTACTTTGAGTATCTTATGTTCATCAATGATACACTTCTATACAGATATAGTTCCTACATTGAGTATCTTATGTTCATTCAATGGTACACTGTCAACAGATGTAGTTCCTACTTTGAGTATCTTATGTTCATTCAATGGTACAATTGTCTGCAATTATAGTTCCTACTTTGAGTATCTTATGTTCATTCAATGGTACACTTGTCTGCAATTATAGTTCCTACATTGAGTATCTTATGTTCATTCAATGGTACACTTGTCTGCAATTATAGTTCCTACTTTGAGTATCTTATGTTCATTCAATGATACACTTCTATACAGATATAGTTCCTACTTTGAGTATCTTATGTTCATTCAATGATACACTTCTCTACAGATATAGTTCCTACTTTGAGTATCTTATGTTCATTCAATGGTACACTTCTCTGCAATTATAGTTCCTACATATCTTATGTTCATTCAGCGGTACACTGTCAACAGATGTAGTTCCTACTTTGAGTATCTTATGTTCGTTCAATGATACACTTCTCTACAGATATAGTTCTTACTTTGAGTATCTTATGTTCATTCAATGATACACTTCTCTACAGATATAGTTCTTACTTTGAGTATCTTATGTTCATTCAATGATCACTTCTCTACAGATATAGTTCCTATTTTGCGTATATCAGATGTCCAGTGACAGCTCACCCACTTAAAGAGATAGATGTTTCAGTGAGAAACCATGCTAATGACGTATGTGTAAATGTGCCAGATATGCAAGATCTTATAGTTCTGTACACACTTTAGTAGAAGTAGTGAAACAAACAAACATACAATTATGTGGACCTTGTGGAAGCTGACAGAGCAGATAGGTTTGCTGGCACAGCCACTGTAACAGAGAGTTAGTCATGATCGAGCCAACATTATGAATGACTTGAGTTGAGCCAGAACATGGACATTCACCTGAATTAATCAACATCAATAGTTGAATATACACTTTCAGATTAAAGAGTAGAGTGGCCAGAAAAGAGTAGCACACAAAGTGCAAATACAGGTTTGTAAAACAACACCATACTGGCAGTTATTTGCTGTATACTGATGGAGTGTGATGATGATAATTAAAATGAAATGAACAGAGTAACAATTATTGATTTAAAATTTAGTATTTTATTTCTTTCAAAAACACAATCACATATTTGTTTCAAATTAATTCACAAAAGCGTGAGAGATATACTTTTGCTTTCAAAATCAGAGTGGCAACACAAGCAAAATGCTAATGATCATGGAGACATTCAATCAATGTAATGCATGTATTAACACTATGTACATAAATTTAACTTTTAGAATAAAGTGCATGATGTGAAGAAGACCAAAAATAACTGCAAATTTGTGAAACTCCTCAGCGAGTGGCGCCAGTAGTTGAGACTCTACAAGTCCAGATGCATTCAAATGTATGACTAGTATTCCAATCTAGAAAAGATAATTATGGAGGGAAGTGTACTGGAGAGGCAGGAAAGCATAAGACCACAATACAGATGGATTCAAGATGTGATAGATAATTTACATGTCACACAGCAACAGGGGTAGGGCATCTGGCTGATTTCTGAGAGACATTTCAAAAGACAATTATAGAGGTCAGGTTCTGCACAGGAATTTTCAGTTGTAAGTCAATTTGACAGGCAGCTTCAAATTACTATTACCAAATACGACACGATATTTACTTCCAAATAATTGGTTGTGTAACAAAAGGCAATTTATTTGAGCAAGTTCATTAAGAGTTTATGAGAATAAAAACAATACATTAATAAAAACAATATGTGTGTTAACACTATGTATAAGGAATAAAAATATGAACATTAAAACTGTTTGCATAATTTGTCAGCTTGTAGCAATAGCTGTACAAATAAACCCCCATAGTAATTTGAATATCCACAGACTGTTGTTAGTTGTTTAAGTCTTGAGATTACATGTTCCAATAGAGAGGTCACAGGCATTTGCAGGTCATCATCATTATCAAGTGGCTTGTCAGCAGGATGTGTGATCATTGCTCTTCAGTTGCATTGAGTCAAGAACCGACACCAAAGAACTCAAGACATTCCCATAAGCGCTACATCCTCATATTCAAACGCCATTGAAGAGTCTCAGTATTAATGATACTGTTAGCAATCTGATTATGTGTCTGTCTGGCTTTTCATCAGAGTCCTGAGTGTCAGTCAGATTCTCTGGTCACTGCCTGCAGAACTAATATTTCCAAGCCATAATGATCTATCTGTTCTTCTGCACAATACATACGATCCCTACTGGCCCTGACTATATCTGCCTTATCATGCACCACTACCCTTAGAGCGGTGCAGGCCCAGCTAATCTGCTCACCTGCTCATTTCACACCACAACATGTCCTGAGGAAAATAGCCAGCATGTGCTCTCTACTATTTTTGATTGTTGAATTGAAGCCTGCCACTCTGCTTGAAGCATGACTGTCTTCACCTTTCTCATCATCATTCTTTCATCATGCACAGCTTTCATTTTGTTAACAAGTAAAGTGTATACATTCATGAGCTGACACCTTTCTCATCATACTTTCATCATGCTCAACATACATTTTGTTAACAAGTACAGTGTATACATTCATGAGCTGACACCTTTCCATGCCATGAAACAAGATTGTCCAGTATCTTCCATATCTGCCTTCCATTGTCTCTCAACCAGATATACTGATCTATTAAGTAAATATTAATTTAAAATGGTCATTCATTAAATATGCTTATGTGTTAAAAATGATAATTTGTTAAAAATGCTGATTTTAAACAGATATAGTTTTAAAATAGAACCCCAGCTAAGCAAAACATAACTTTGATTTAGTAAAATCAAAGGATGCACAGATGTCATCTTTCCTCTTAGACAATTTACAGAAAATCAAGTGAATTTAATTACACACTCTACTTAGACTTTGTCAACCAAGAAAAGGCATTTGATAGAGTAGATAGAAACAAGCTGTGAGAAATCCTTAAATGATATGGGGTGAGTACACATCTAACAAACTTATTTATGTAGAAGCTTATACAACAACAGGAAATGTATGGTAAAAACAAATAAAGGACACCCTTCACCATAAGATCCGGAGTAGGAAATAGTTGTGTCCTGTCCCAAACAGAAACCTGCCAAACAGACTAACAACACCGCATAATGACTAGAACACAGAAGAAAAATTGGCAAATTACATCGAGAAAGAACTCCTGTTTGTTGACGATCAAGCACTAATGGCAAAATAAGAAGTAAGTAAGTACACATAAATAGTCTACACAACATGAAAATTACCATCAGTAAGTCAGAGGTAATGACTATAAAGAAAGAAGAAAACACAGCACAGATTCGTCTAATAGAATACCCCTGAAACAAGTAAAGAGCTTCAAATACTTAGGAAGTATAATATCATCAAAGAGCAAATCAGAAGATGAGATAAAAAAAATAGATGGAGTAAGGCACAGAAACTCATGAGACAAGTGGTACCAATACTAAAGAACAAACATGTATTAATAGATACTAAAAACGCACTCTACAACACAATCTTCCTACCAACTCTATGCCAAATCTGGACAATGACAAAAAAAAAAGAGAATAGAAAAATTACAACAGAAATGAAATTCAAGAGAAGAATACTCAGTTTGTCAAGAAGAGAGAACATCTGAAATTAAGAAATCAGGACTAAAGTGGTTACAGCATCGCTATATTTCATCAGAAAACAGCAAATTAAATTGTTTGGCCATGTAACCAGATTACTAAAAGTATACAACAGGCAATGATGTACAGACAAATGGAAGAAGAAGAAAAGGCCGACCGTGTAAATGATGGACAGAGGGAATAGCAGAGTCCATGGGAATCTCGATACGTGAAACACATAAATGGACACTCTCCAGCTGTTTATGTTTCACCTCGACACCGCAAGGTACAAAGAGGAACAAGATGCAATTTTAAAATTATGCCAGTTCTAAATAAAATACTGCTTTATTAAAAATGTGAATGTATTAAAAATTATAATGTTTAAAGATTATATAAATATACATAGTCGCTGTTTATGGCTCAACAGTGTCCAGCACTTTTCAAATACCGTAAACATTGTAAGTGTTCATCCTGCAGGTCTTCAGCACAGTGTCCACGGAGACCTTCTTTAGCTCAGCAATCCACGGAGACCTTCATTAGCTCAGCGATTCTTCTCAAATACCGTAAACATTGTAAGTATTCATCCTGCAGGTCTTTAGCACAGTGTCCACGGAGACCTTCTTTAGCTCAGCAACCCGTTCAGCTGTAAACAAGGCAAAGCCAGGATGCGACACGCTTGACCTGCCCTGTTGTAGAGATGAATGAATTGCATAATTAACTCTCTTGTTATATTTTATTTTTCTTAAATTTTAAAATTACTTATTTTTAACACTTAAAGTATGTTATTGTTAACTCTTATTGACCTGAAGGTTAGTATTTAAATTAGGTAATAGTAAACCTAGTGGACACATTGATGAAACGGTTAGGATGTTACACTGACAATAGCATGAGAGCGGTCGGAGATGGGTTCAACATTGGCACTTGTTTGCTACACGAGGGAAAGACTGGCCACTTATTCCTCTGTACTCTCACTCTCTTCAAATGTGATGGTTATAACACTTCACATACTACAGCACGTTCCTGTTATAGAGCTGTGTTAATGTTTTCTCGTAAAGCACTCAGCCAATTGTCTTAGTTTTTTTTTTTTTTTTTTCAACTGGTTATACATTTTATTTTCTTTACAACTATTAATTGTATCTCTGAAGATGTGAATGGTGAAAAATAGCTAAACTGGTATCCATATAGAGATAAGCGAAAGGGGGAGGAAAGAGAATCTATTGGAGAACTCCAGGAGAATAAACCTTATCACTAAAACACAAAGATATGATGATAATGATTATAATCCATAGAGATAAAA
The DNA here is from genome assembly GCA_014155875.1 of Cepaea nemoralis. Classification (NCBI taxonomy): domain Eukaryota; kingdom Metazoa; phylum Mollusca; class Gastropoda; order Stylommatophora; family Helicidae; genus Cepaea; species Cepaea nemoralis. The sequence goes on from JACEFZ010025726.1 coordinate 434,391, forward strand.
GAGAAAGGAGGTGTTTGATGTTTATCTATATGTTTTCTCTTTATACAATAAAGAGAATCTAATGGAGATTTTGGGGAGAATAAAGCATGGAGATAATGATAATTAATTGTGCATGTAAATATTGACGTGAATATAAGTTTGTGTGGTGTATTTAGCACGGCCAGGTGCTTCACCAAACCTCAAAGATATGATGATGATGATGATGATGATGATGATGATGATGATGATGATGATGATGATGATGATGATGATGATGATGATGATGATGATGATGCTGTGGATGCTGTTAGTGGCCGTGACCAGAAGAACGATGAAACTACCGGGTGTTTGTTAAGTCTCACTACAATTTGTATGTGGAACAAATTTGAAAAATGAAGTACATGATGTTATGTCTTGAATGGTAATTCTGTTTCTTTCAGGTCCTCATTTGTGTGTACATTATTTTTGCAAGCATTTCCTTTCAAGAAACCACACAAGTAATAATCGAATGGAGTTAGATATGGAGATCGAGCAGGCCAACTTCCACATGATATTATGCGATTTGCGAAAATGTCTGCCAAAACAATTATTTCTTCCGTTGATAACACCATTATGTTTGGAGTGCAATGAA